>LXGT01000089.1:0-94578 GCA_001640655.1 Endoconidiophora laricicola | reverse complement strand
CCCTAACCCTAACCCTAACGATGAATACGCCCTCCTAAGAAGCATTTATGCGAATGTGGAGGCCAAAATACAGTAGGAATAGACATAACTATGAGATAATAAAGATACCCTAACAAGAACAAGGAGACCAGTATGGTCTAGACGATGTAGGGAGGTTGACAGAAATCTGGAAAAACTATAGTTAGGTGAATGTGATTGATAAACTATTTATAAAATTTAAGTAGCAAGATTCAATGCACAAAAAAACACAGAATACAGCAAGACTTACAGGGAATCCTCTTGAAGTTACCATCACGAAGCAAGCATATTCAAACCAATCATTACTCAAGATAAAACGCCTACCTGTTATGAATCACTGATAGTATTCCTGATAAATGGGTTGCCTATGCCTAATGGATTCCTACAGCGAACCTGATGGAGTGCTCTATATTTTGAAAAGAACATTGTCCATTACTAGTATAAATATCCATAGCCCACCCCATCCATCACTTTAGTTCCTGATCCAAATCTTCACTGCGGACTTTCAATATAGATTTATTTTTTACAACTTCCATTTGAGATATCCCCTTTCCATAGCTAAGTTTCTCATGACTTATACTGTAAGGGTCTAAGGCCCACTGTTATTGACCTTAACTGCTCTGGCCAAAAGACATAAATATGGACCGTCGCTCCCTCTTTCTGTAGCTTAGTTTCTCTTTCTTCTCCATCGGTCTCAATCTAATCTATCTTTTACGACCAACTTACGAATTCTCGTATATCGTCTCAGTCACGCTAGAAGATATTAACAAGGCCCTAGCTAGAGCACCAAAAGAACCGCCGCTACCAGACTGGCTCAAGCCAGTTGCCTCAGCCTTTGAAGCCAAGAGGGCAACGGAACTACCGCCGAACCGACCAGACATCTCCTATAGCCGGACCATCACTTGCCAGTTTCGTCTTAAGCATGATGCGCCAGGTGCCGTAGGAGGCTTTCTTGCCATCAAACAGCTCTAGTTCTGGCAGGTGACTGCGGGGTAAGCCTGTTGATGCTGAAAGTTGGAGTGCCTGAGCAACTGGAATTTGAGTAGCCTGTAGCAGAGCATTTACAGAGAGGCGCTCTACTTGTCTCATAAGATTGTTGATTGCCTCTTGCATGTCTCCAGTCTGTTTGCGGAAAAGGTACATAGAGTTTTCAAGCTCGGCAGTTCTGGTACCATCTACTTCTTCCATTGAAGCACGGTCGTGCTTCGATTGGGTGCGCGTGGAAATTCCGGGGGCAAGCAGCAGCAGGCGTTCTGGTGTTTCTGTATCGTCAAAGCCGTCCTCTTCCTCAACGTGAGCGGAGGGTTCGTTTATGTCCAGGTCTTGCAGTTGTCTCGTCGCTTCACTCACACTTGGGCCCTTTTTGACAGTGGCTTTGGACTTAGCTTGAGGTGGCGTCCGCGCCAAACCTCCTTTCTTGAAGACGCTAGGGTCCATGCCAATCTTCACTGAGCAGAGCGAAAGGACGCCAAGGCATAGGAGGGCGAGAGCTTCTGGAGACTTGCGAGGGCCAGTAGAAAAGTGTGCAACTTCGTCGCCGGACATAGAGAGGTGCCCTAAGTGCGAGTGGAAGTGCGTACTGTGTGCTAGAATTACGACTATATACGAGAGTCTTTGAAGAAGTTGGTCGTAAAAGATAGATTAGATTGAGACCGATGGAGAAGAAAGAGAAACTAAGCTACAGAAAGAGGGAGCGACGGTCCCTATTTATGTCTTTTGGCCAGAGCATTCAAGGTCAACCTTAGCCAATAACAGTGGGCGGCCTTAGGTGGGGCCGGAAGGCGATTCTTGGGGACATCTTGTAGGGCGATAGCTAAGGCGTCTAGAGTTTTCTGGGTTGCGGCGCTGTCGGCTTGTAGCTTGGTGATAGCTTCATTAGGGCCGTTGTCGATGGGTTGAGTCGTTGGAGGTTTGCGTGTTAGAGAGCGTCCCCGCGTCTGTTCGTCTAGTGTCTGCGTTGTGACTGTTTGGGTGACTTGTTGGACGCGCGTAACCGAGACAGCGCGTGTAGCCTCCCGGGGTGCTTCGGTTCGTTCATCGTCATGGTCTGTATCGTCGTTGAGCGGGACCATCGTGGTATTTGTCGGTGGGGCCTGAGTTGCCGGGCGTACTGGAGAGCGGCGGAGTCCGCCAGTCCGTTTGAACGCGTCGCAGGAGGGTGCCATACCGAGGGCCTTGATTTACCTGCAGCGACGGGTGATGTGTTCACGTGCGATCTTCTCAGAGTGAGTGCGTTTGCCGACGGAGACGTGAACCCTTGCAAGAACGGCTGATGCAGAGGGGCAAGCACCAAGGGCTAATTCCAAGCGTCGACGTTCTACACGTTTGAAGAAGTGTAGATAGCAATAGCCAGGACGTCTGCAAATGTACAACAATGCACGGCGATATCTATGGCGGCGGCGTGTTTGAGAAAGGCATAGTTGAGGAATGATGAATGATAGTGGCGTAAGGAAAAACAGATAGTAGAGGGTGTTGCAATGCAGGCTCTTTGAGCATAGAAAGATGCAGCGGGCGAGGACGACTGCCCAAAGAGGGACAGCGATCGCTAGGCCGGCTACACGTTAGGCAGACATGATGAAGTTAGCCGAAATTGTGTCGTGGTATTATCGAAGATTATCGTGCGATATGGTCTTGGTGTACCTAATGAACTCGGTACACCAACACTTATAAAAAAGAAAAAGAAAGAAACTAGAACTAAATTGTTGTGCGGGGTAAGGAAAGTAAGTATATCTAGTCTACTCCCTAAGTCAAGGGCTTGGTAGTTGACTAATCACAGTGGGTCTATGCTTTCCATAAAAAATGCTCTTAACACCAAGCGGAGTAAAAGTCAAATATTACAAGAATAGGCCTAAAGCGGGGTTAAGCTAGTGTTGGAAACAGGAAGGGGTATGAGAAGCCTGTTCCCAGCATTCTACGCAGTTGAGGCGGTGGCCGAAGCTACTCAAAACTGTCTGCAGGATATATTTTAGTATAGCTTCGCTCATCGTGGTTCATGCAACTGCTGAAATTACTCGTTGTCTCGCTTGTTCGCGCACAAAGCAAGATAACGTTGAGTAGCTTGCACGGCTGCTGAAAATGCGGCTCTTTGCTGAGCTGGGAGTGTTACGGCCGTCTGCTTTGATATCTTACAGCCGCTGTTTTCATCGTGCTTTTTTGGGTGGTGATGGCCTCAGATATTGAATTCAATTCGGTCCAGCCCAACAGAAACTAACATACAGTCCTATAGTATCGTAGATTCTCCGCAGTTATATCCGCTGCTAACGTCGTCATAAGTCGTCGCATCTCTGTCTCTAGTGTCGCATCTACTGCACAGGAAGCTCCCATTGTCGCGCCTGTCTGTTCTGTTTCGGAGAGTATCTTGAGCAGGACGAGCAATAGAAGCAAGAGGCAGACTGTCCCACTGCGAGCTGGCCCACGAAGACGAAGACGAAGACTAGGGCGAAGGTGGTGTCGAGTCGACCGGCGAAAAGGAAGCGTTAGAGTAGCTATCCGGCAGCGTCTAGTGTCTGCTTGGATTTAAAAAAGAGGGCTAAACTGGGCAGATTAATCGAGGCAAGAAACCGTCTAGGTCAGGGCTCGTAACTCGCAGAGCGCTGTACCATTACGGTTAGGGTCGCTGAAGGCGGCATAAGTCTCAAAAGTGGTCTTGTCAGTAGCCGTGTTGCTGTGATAGAGAACCAGTCTTCAGCTTTTAAAGTAGACAGGTTTCCAGCAAACGTGATCCGGATGTATTCACTGATAAAATGGTAAGGGTCACTAGCAAACCATTTGGACGCGATTACCAAAAGCAAGATACTTACCTGGGCCGCCGTTATAACGTTCAGGAGTAGGAAGGCACATGGGAGTAGGAGCTGACTGAGTAGCAGCAGCTATAGTGACAAGAAACTGACAACTTAACCGTAAGTAAGATAAAAAAGATATTATAGGTTAATTGTGGTAACCATAAAGAACAGGGAACATCTGTAAATAACAACTACGCTACAGGAAAAACTGGTAGTGGCAGAATATAGTGAATGACAATAATGGAAGAGTTAGGACATAGCTAGAGTAACAACAGGTATTCGAAGAAAAGATATATGAAAGTAAAAATTAGAATCAAAGGTGGCATTTTTGAATGATAAGCTTGACGAATCACGATTCAAACAACAAAGAAGAGCAAAAAATCCAACTGTACTTATACATGAAGCTTGTTCATGTTGTCATCACGGAGAAAGCATGTAAACCGACATGCCTCCAACTGAAACCAAAAGTCAACCAAAAAAGGAAAAGAAGACCTTGTAGCAAACGTGTTCTGGACACTTTGCGGGTTTCAACGGCTCCTCTTGCCATCAAAGTGACACAGAAGGGTGTGTCTATCACGTCCCACATGGCAGTGTTAAGAGTGATTCATAAACATTATTGACATCTAAGCTGTTGCAGTGATAGTAGATGGCATCAATGATATCAAGTCCTCATTGCATGTTACTTAGGTATGCATCAAATACTACTGCCACATTAGTCTAATCTGATATATTTAAAGCGAGCAAACAAGTTCAAGGTCCACATCAGGCTGTCTGGGTTCTGAGGAAGCTAAATACAAGTAAGAGAACTTAGATGAAGCATTTGAGTTGATGTTCTTTTCTTCTCCGCCAAATTATCGTTTGTCTCATCATATGTTAGTAAGTATTCAAATCTGAGATCAATGTCAGCTGGCCATGTATAGTTATCTTCGCTTTCTTGTTTTACCTTTCAATTTCATTTGAGATATTTAGAGTCTACACATCATCCGTAACATCTCTCTTCTGCGTGAATAATTACAAAGTTATTATCTATGTTCTTATGCCTACTTAGGTTCTGCTTATTAAATTAAACCGAATAGATATCAGACTCTTGGTCCGTCACGACAGCAGTTTGTTGATCTGACAGACAAGTCATATAGTTGCACGATACCAACGTATTACTTCTGAGTATGTATCATCTCGTTACGAATTTTAGAGAGAACAACTGTGTTATAATAATGATATATTTACTTGTCTAAGCTCCAACTGGGCTTGAACACCATCTTTACTATCTGATACGATGTCTTGTCTTCTATTTCCATTGAAAATAAAAATAAAAAACCCTCAGCGTAACTCAAACAAAAAAGGCATGAGTGACCATTCTTATTCCCTCTCAAAGACAAGTTTGTCTATAATTGTACCATGCTTCCTATCAGGTCTCTTAAAGATCGTTCCAAAATTTCAATCGTTATATTCGGTAACAATTATCTGCCTTCTTTTATGTTTTGCCTTTGGCTCATGATAGTGAATGCATATCTAGAATGTTGTTATAGTGGATGCTAGGGTGATTGGATTAATGGCATCTATCCACAGAGGTTTTCCGAAGACTCTAAGCTTAGATGTGTAAACAAGATCATTATATATGGTGTTCAAACAGTCCGTTGATTGTTGTGGTGTTGTTCAACCCTTGCCGCTTGACTAACCCTTATATCGAATAAAGGACGTCAAGGAGGAATTATAAGCACATTAAAACATGTAGAGAAATATCTGCAATGCACATCACTATATCGTGAAAATGACATCTTAGTATTAATTCTTGTATTATAACAACTCCATCTTGTCAACGTCTATATAGACCGCTGACGAACCTCCAGAATTCCAAAACCTGAACTTGGTTATTCGGCGCGAAACATTTTTTCTCCAAAGACGCCTGCCCTCCTTCTTCTATTCGGTTTTTTTTTCTGTGCGAGTCATCAAATATGATATCATTCTGTTTATATATGCGCCTGCTTTTATTCTCTGTGAAAATACGCACCACTTAGTGAGTAGCTTGGAACTGCTTGACCCTGTCCCTAGTCACAGGCTGTTATGAATGGATTCCGAACACAGCATGTCGGGGGGAGTTGGTAGTTCCATTTTTCTCAAAAAAATGCCATTTTTTTCAATAGCTAGTTAGCTCGTTTTTATTATCGTTATTTGGGTTCAAGATACCTCTCTTGGTAATGATAAACTCAAGATGTAACATGTATAAAGTATTGTGGCCTTCCTTAAGTGTAGAATTTAGCTTCGTCGAGTTTATTAATCACATTTAACTCCACTTTCAGGTTGTCTAGTTTCTGTTATTCTACCAGACGTTATTCAGACCGGTTACCACTTTCTTGGAACTCTTTGACTTATCGTTGAACTATTATCTATTTAGGTATCTATTCTGTTGCATACATACAGCTACTCTAGCTGCGTTTAGCTCTTCTATATCATAATCATCTTCTTCATACCACTCGCTACCTTTTTGTACTGCCTTTCAATCTCATGTTCCACTCTAAGTTTCATAACGTCTAGAACCCCAAACGCCGTGGATAGGCACACTACCATGTCCGGAGTACTTTTGTAATACGCACCATTCATAATAACTGCCTACTATAAGTGTACAAAGCTTTGTACATATGGACTATCCTCAATAACGTACTGCAATATTTTCAACTATCCTTGCTATCTCTAAAGGTGCAGAATTGAGGCTGCTATGGCCAGGGTAACGCGGCCAAACAGGTCGTGCAACCTTAAATTACTCAAGACAAATCAGCGCCTCGACAGAACAGCGCACCATGTTTGCAAGCTGTGAACGGAAGGAACGGTGCGGCGTTTGTAGTCATAAAAACAACGAGCATAACTCTAATACATGTATACAGGAGGATGTTTGAGGTGTGCCAAGTGGGGGCCAGGAAGGAGCAGAAAGCAGCGCTGATATTCTACTGAGTTATGTTCTTAGTAAACAGTTACAAGTGCCGCAATACTGACGTTGTAGAGACAACCCGTCTGCTGTAGGTGGGGAATATAATTACCTAATGGGATTATAGTATCGAGATCGACACAGTAGGAATAGTTTCTTTCTTCGTACACAAGGCTTTATAAGGTGGGGAATTTTCAACATGCCTATAGATGAGCACATGCCATCTTCATAGTTCTAGAGACTTCAAAATTAGTAATTATGAAAACAAATAAACAGGCGAGAAACATTTCTTATTAATTTAAAATATCTGAAGTCTACGTAACCCACAAAGAACAAACGATTCTTAAGCAACTTGCTTATAATGTGAATGCTTATAGACATGTATGACTGTACTATTCCAAATCAACACTTAGAGTTTCGCACTCAGGATGTAACTCGTCCTGCTAGCGGCGCTTTAACATAGAAGTGAATCGGGTGAACTCGGCCCCCTCAGACAGAGAAACGGGGATGCTCCCTCACTTCAAAGTTGGATTCTCCCAGCGCCGGCACCGAAATGGCTCCCCAGCCATTTGGTCGTAAGCCGGACTGTTATCGGCCCCCTAAGAAGGGCGTAGCCCGCCATTGGTATCCATCACTCCCACTCGGACTGACTGTGCAATCTTCGGAACCAGGATGCGGGAGCCATGCCATCTGCAAAAACTACCCATGGCCCTTACTAGACCACGGGTGAGGTTTTCCCTGCCTGGCCTAGGATAGTCGCTGGCAAGCTGGCAAGCCTAACCGCCCTAGGGAGCGCGACTAAGAAGACTTCCTCGCGGACGAACAGAATCTCTGCCGATAACAAACCTTCGCCAACTACCTACCCATGGTTAGAGGACTCCGCTATCTACAACACTTTAGTCGCGCCGGCCTAAGGATGGTACCATGAAGTACATACCATCATGAAGACTACACCGCGCATCCTTCATCATAAGCTTTCTCAAGTTTCTATATCATACTTTCGCATTGACATGGACCTAGTACAGACGCAGCCAGCTTAGCTAGTAGTATCAATGACAAGCCTGAATCACGTCGTTCCGATCATTATGATTCTCAGCCTCTATTTCTTCTTTTATCGGGTCACGTCAACATATGTAGAGTCTTGCACAAACGTGACACTATCTGGTAGTAGATAGAACATACAACATACACTCAATCTGTAGTCATAGCAGGAAGCAATCCTGGGAAGCCTCCAACAGTCCACATGCCTCATTACCCGTCTCGCTTCACATAAGTTCGTTGTCGCCTTCCTCTTGGGCTAAATCAAGATTGGTCGTTTAGTGGTTCATAGAACGGTAGCGAAAGAAGTTTAACGAAACACAGTTGACCATGTACTTTGAAGTGGAGTCAGACATCTACTTCTAGATTATTTTTAAAGGCTTGGGCCAATCGCTTGTTGAAGTAGTCACCTAAAGCGAAGAGGACAGGAAAGAATCAAGCACCTCAAGAGGGAGTACCCGGCTACTTTTGCATCAAGGCGTTTTTATAAGAAACCGCCCAGGTTGTTATTTACATTTTGACTTAAAGGTGATCAAATGGTAGCATCTTCGGGCACGTTAATTCCGATGTTCTCCAAAGTGAAATCAGTCCATAAACCAGCCGTAGAGGCGGAGGTTTCGGCTACAGCTAAGCCCCTATAGACTACGACCCCGGTGGCCTAAAGACCGTCGACAATAAATGGCGTGTCTGATGGCGTTATGCCGATGTATGGTTATTGCCAAGTTCCGGCTATATATATCGTCATAGCCTTTTGTGACAGCTCGACTATATTTTGGGCAGGGAAAGTCTATGGAGGGCCTGCTAATGTGGAATTGACAGTAAAGGGCGACGACAATGGTGGCGTCTGCAATCATGTATGGGGTGGAAGTGGGCAGTACGCTAATCCAGTCACTATTCGGGAACTTCTTTTTTTTTCTTGGGCATATGAACAAGACCGACAGACCGTCTTATTCACATCCGTATGTTTCTTAATTCTTAAAACAAGGGCGTAATGCTACGCGAGAATATCGATCTGTACCGTTGAAGTGTTTGGTTTCACTTGGCACTTCCGCGATAATCTAAACAGTAATGATACTTCGAAAGATTTCCGATTTCCGACGATCTATATACCTAGAATAAATAACGGTCAACCCTTTTTCCTCATGTTTTCCTTGTGTCAAAAAAAGACAGTTCCTACCGGCATCTGTATCCTTGCTAGAGAAGTGGTGGCTTTGACTAAGGTCAAGCAACCGGTTACATCACCAGACTTTATCCAACTACAACAAGAGTTACTACGTTCAATGATGAGGCAAGATAAACTTAAATTAGAGCCATAAAGTTAATATATCTACGTATAACAAATCGGCGGACATAGCTAAAAGTACAGTCAATGATATAATGTTATATATGTCAACATGATTCCATGCTTTTTTTTTTACCTCATTACCTGATTAGATGTGAATTATGACGAGACTAAGTTCAAGTTTGTCAAGTGGGAAAGGATTACAACAAGTCATATTAGTAGTATACTTTATCCTGCCACTACGCCGGTAAAGCCCGAATTAGGTAAGAGAGCATAGAAATTATATAGCATATAACCTCTGGTAAATATCATTCCGGACCAATATGTACTGTCTGCTAACCATATATTTGCAACTTGTCCTACCAACTTGTAAACGCAGGGCATGTACTATGCCAAGAGCACAACCCCACTACGTGCGTTTTATCCTGGCTTGACCCCCATCTTAGTGTCTTTTTCTGTATAGGTATTTAGGTCTAACAGCTACTACATAGTAGTAGTATAACATTCTTCGACCTACCAATTCAAGATGCGAGAATCCTTCACAGTCGTCTATGGCGATGGATCGCCGAGCCTAAACTACTTTCAGCCTAGCTCAAACTAACTCTCGGATTCCAAGACCTGTAATCTGATTGATTAGATTGCATGAGGCCACACTTCAGAGCAAACTGATACTACTAGACTATTTCATGGCAAAGTATTGACACCATTTTACTGGCTCTAGTTGTCTCATTACTTGGCAATGCTACTAGTAGCAAATGAATGCATGGATAATATGTAATAGTATGATGTATCTGCTTGTATATGCTGAATAGCATGGCTATGTGGGATCTTGGAAGGATGGATACTGCTTCTTTTTTTCTTCGATTCACTTTTATTCTCTTTTTGATAATCACTGCTGCCATTACTAGTGCTAGATCCGACCGGAAAAGAACACAAAAGGGAATCTAGAGGGCCGCTGGATCTTGCCGTAGTATTTGTATTTCTCGCACCAGTAGCAGCAATTATATCAAGCTCCGCTATCGCCATGAGGTTGTAGGCTTCCGGCATGGATGCTGCCACGCTGAAAGATATTAAAAGGGATGCTAGCCCCATTGCAGACTTTTACTTTTGGTATCTCTTATTCATTCTTCTCTTTGTCTGCTGCTATAAACACGTCTCACTTGTCGGGACTCTTTTTTTCTATAGAACAACTTCTATCAACATGAGTGAATCAACTCGTGAAGTTCCCATTGTTGGCTCGGATTTCGATCATGAAAGGAGCACATCAGTTGAGAAATCTGTGGCTGGCATCGATTCTGACCTGACAGCCCAGGTCTCGCACACATCCAGCATGGTCTCCGAGCACGTTCCCATGCGCCACAAGATTGCCGCGGTCATACTGATTACTGCTGTTGGCTTTGGTTCCCACTGGAGCAGTGGTCTTACGAGTGCTATGAAAAGCACTCTCAAGAAGGTATACATGAAATGCCGATAATACGAAATGTGAAATTATACTAACATGCAACTTCTACCTGTCAGAAACTTGGTATCAACAATGCTCAGTACGCAGCTCTTGATGCTAGCGACGACTTTGTCAAAACGGCCCTGATGTTGGTCACCGGTGTTATTACCGACCGTATGGGTGGTGCCAGTGAGTAAAAATGAATATTCTAAGTTGCGATATAAACTGGCATTTGCTGCCGAGTTTTGCAAAGAATCAACACTTATATTAATGGTGATCTGTGCTTAGATGCTATGTTGTGGGGTAACCTATTCTATACCGTCGGTTCGATCTTAGTTGCTGCTGCTGCCCAAGTTCGTAGCTACAAGTTCATGGTTGCTGCTTTTGTTATCAGATCTCTAGGTGATACTGCCACTCAGGTTGCCCAGTACAAGGTCTTCTCGTCCTGGTTCCCCCCGTCTCACGGCTTCGCTGCCACCTTAGGCTTTGAGCTTGGTATTGGCAAGATCGGTTCGTTCGTTGGAAAGGCCACTGCTAACCCCATCGCCAAATCGTCGGGTGACTTTGCCTGGGTCTTCTGGACCGCCGTTTTCATGAACATCTTCACCAATTTTGCTACTTTGTTGTTCTGGTGGTTCAGCAAGTGGTGTGAAAAGCGTTATACCGGTATTCGTGATCCCGCTACCGGCGAGAAGTTGACCGAAAAGAACAAGAAATGGGAGCTGCAGAAAGTCATGGAGTTGCCGTGGCAATATTGGTGCATTATTGCCTTCTCTATGTTCCAGACATCTGCTGCAATTGTTTACTCATCTAACTCAACTGAGCTTGCACAGCAGCGTTTTCAAATATCCGAAGTAACTGCTGGTTGGTACTCTGCCATGTCACAGTATCTCGGCTTCTTCTTTGTTCCACTCATCGGTCTCTTCATCGATTTTGCAGGCCAGCGCCTGACCCTGTTGTGTATCTGTAGTATCGGTATGCTTCTATGCATGGTCCTTGCAGCCTGGGGCCCTACTGTCGCTGGAACAGCTGCTTCGTTCGGTATCTATGCATTTGCTGCTTCCTTTGGTCCTACTACTATCGTCGATAGTATTCGTACCTCAATGTGGTACCAGGATGTTTTCGGGTCCGGCTACGCTGTCAAGATTACTGTTAACAACAGCATGAACATTTTGGTCCGCATTATTACTGGTGTCATTCAGGACAAAACCGCGGACGATGGCTACAGTCGCGTTGTTATTGCCTACGTCTTCTTGGCTGCTCTATCCGTTGTTGTCAGCTTTGCTCTCATCGTTGGCAGTGTCATGAACCCCAGCCTTGGCCGTCTCCAATGGAGTCGCAAGACTCGCCTTGCTCGAGGCGACGACATCAACAAGATGCAGAAGGAATATGAAAACCCTGCTTCCATGGCCAAGCATAAGTTGATTAGCAAGATTCTTATGTACTGCCTCCTTGCTTTAGTGCTGGGTTCATGGGTTGCTTACTTCTGGGGAGTTGCTGTCGGTAAAAATGACTAAGCGTATAATTGCCGGTAGTAGATGCTAAAATCGTGGCGGACTGCAATCATTTTGTATAATTACATCAAGGCCTGTATATTAACGATGCGATACTGAAAATCGCAGTTTTGTGTATACTATTTTTTTTGGTCGATAATCCTATTCAGTTTCTAGAACTATGAAGATACTGTGTATGCTTTTTTGGGGGGTCGTGACACATGATTTACTGGGGATAGTATACACTACTTATATTCACAATTTCAAATGTTATTTGCTCAATGAATTTTAACTATTTGGATTGGCACGGATGTGTCATAGAATGGGCCAGATTGTTTGTGCTTCGGAGTACCAACAAACTTGATGTGCTGGACCTGGAATCCAGACTGGTTGCAGACATCCACAAACGCTTTGAATGTTTCCTCATTCCTCTGCGTAGCGCTGATGATGATTTTCACTTCTGGGTAGTGCTCCCTAAGTTCATTCAAAGTACCCACGAGACTAGGTAGCACTCGATAATCGTATGTAATGTCCGCGCCGATCACTGTATCAACAGGTCCGGCTTGGCCCCAGGCTGTATCTTCAGGTCGTATTATCGCATGACCCCAATAGAGCCATGCCGGTATCAATGACCGGTCATCTTGAAAACCATTCAGATACATATTTTCAGTTATGGCATTGATGACTTCGTCTGATCCATCTGTTGCAGAAACATGAGCAGCTCCTAAAAACTTTGCTGCAAGTATAGATAGATAGCCAGTTCCAGCACCAAGTTCCAATACAAATTTTCCTTTGACATCTTCATTATGGATACTAAGGTAGTCCCCCAAATGTAGCGCAGCTTCCCAAGTACGAAGTCCAGTGGTACCACCTTGTGATATAAGAGATCTCGACTCTAGAAGAGTTATAGATGGGCTGCATAATCCTGACGTTGTCAACTCCAGGGAGGACATATGATAAGTGACGTAAGATCTTTGCTGCACTGCGACACTTTCGGATGGAAGTGGAGAGGCCATGAGTTCGGCCATAAGCTCCATCAACTCTTCGTTGATAGACTACAAAGCAATGTGAGCAATAGTTTTGTTTCGTGGCAATACTAGCTATACGCACATATGATTCCCAGTCATCGATAGAAGCCTCGATTCTCGAGAGCAATCCCTTGAATGCTTTCAATCGATACCGAGGTTGAGGTCCTCGGTGTGTACTAGAGGGGTCGTTAATCTGTGATAGTATCTCATTTTGAACGTTTTCTTCTTTCAGGTATTTAGCATCAGGATAGTCCAGTAATGGTTCAAGCTGAAGAAACTGACGACAAAACCTGTCGATCTGAGATTTAGCTGCTGGGTCAAGCATTTTCCCTTGATACCTAGCTATCTAAAATATTGAAAATTTTGAATGCAATGTGTTAATCAATATCTTAGAACCTTTTTGAGGCAGCTACTGTGGCGCTTACACTCAACGCCACTCAAAATTAGCTGCATGGTCACGTGACTTACATAGATAACCATAAAACGCACCCCCACAGTTTTGACTAGTTAGTCAGGCGTTGTTAGGGCATGAAGACACACAGTTTCTATGTCTAGGATTCTATGGAGAAAAAAAAAATTTGAAATCTGCGGCCAATTGTGTGTGGCAGACTAGACCCACCGGGCCATTTTAGGACGTCTCTAGCTTTAGCAAAAGTATCACGATTTGATTTTTCTCCCCTCTTCGTCTTAAACTCTTTTTTTTCTTAGCAACCCATCACCAAATCGCAAAAATGGCTGACACCCAGGTCACTCTGCGCACTCGCAAGTTCATCCGCAACCCCCTGCTGGGTCGCAAGCAGATGGTCGTGTGAGTTTTCATCCTCAGATTACCTACCCATCACCCCGCGATTAGACAGCATTCGGAACACGATGAGAATACACACCTCAAACGCAGACTTCACATCCAAACGAAATCGCAACAAACTTTTCTATACGATAATCTTCCACCATCATCTTTCTTGACAGATTGATCGCGTTGATACGTATAGTCGCGATAAAAAAAAAAGTCGTGCCGAATACTTCGCTCAATATAACCACCACTTCTCATCGTTCCCGACTTGCCAACGAATATCTTTCGGACACCTAGCGATAAATCGTAACTCGACTTCTAACATATATAACCTCATAGTGACATTCTGCACTCCAACCGTGCCAACATCTCCAAGGATGAGCTACGCGAGAAGCTGGCCACCCTCTACAAGGCCACCAAGGACCGTGTGTCGGTCTTCGGTCTGCGCACTCAGTTCGGTGGTGGCAAGACTACCGGCTTTGCTCTGGTCTATGACTCCCCTGAGGCCATGATCAAGTTCGAGCCCCGCTACCGCCTGATTCGCGTTGGACTTGCTACCAAGATCGAGCGTGCCTCTCGCCAACAGCGTAAGTGCTATCCTCGTTCTCTCTGCCACTCCCACCACCGCCAATGGTCAATTATGCTTCAGTGTCTACTCAATGCTTCCAAGTTTTTACAAAATTCGCGAAACATTGTTATTGTTCCTGTCTCAATATTTCCCGGTGGTGGCTGTAACAGACGAGTCGAGAAGGGCTTTTGTCTCCTGTCTTCTCTCAGTGAAGACAAGAGGCTTTCTTACTACGTCGTATCTAATTCGCAAATATACGCCTACATATATGGCTATATCTGGAATTTACACCATATGTCACAGGTTTCATAGTATATCTACTAACATATATTTCATACAACAGGCAAGCAGCGCAAGAACCGCCAGAAGACTCTTCGTGGCACTGCCAAGACGAAGGGTGCCAAGGCCAAGAAGGAGAAATAGATGGTGGGCGCTCGCTCACCTTCCGAATATATCTCTGTATTTTTGCATGGTTCTCCAGGATATTTTCTTTTCTTGCATTTTCTATCTCATTGGGTGTATTCCATGATTACAGGATGCTGTATGGCGTACAATCAGCTTGCAGCAACCATGGGTGTATAGTTTGCAGGGAATAAAAAACAAAATGGGCGTTTTGCTTTCTTTCTTTATATACGACGCAGGCCACGCCACTATGATGACGAAAGACGCAGTGGGGTCAGTGGTTTACTACTCAGTTGCTGTGCAGTAAGCTAACGTTGGGGGTCAATAGTAGTGATCTCACATATGCCGCCCACAAACGAAACAAAACAAAACACAATGAAGCAAAAAAAAAAATTCGAAACGTCTCCTTTGATTTTCAATAATGTTCATGTACTTTTTTGGGCTGTCCTAACAGTGCAAGTAGGTACAGAGCTGACAGTAATGTGCTACATGTATCTATATCATGAAATATCAAGGTCTTGCTAACACACATACCTACGTTTTATTTGTCAATATAACAATATTGCCCTTCTGAAACATCTTTGTAATTGTTATGATATAAAAACATCGCTCATAAAACCCAAGTCAGGATGAAAATCCATTATTTCGTAGTTATACTAACTCCACTAGCTCTATGGACAAATATGCTGTAAAAAATATATCTGTATGATAACTTAATCCGTCAATCGTATAACAGGCTCCCAGGGTCGAAGTGAATTCCAAAGAAAGGTTTGGTCGTAGCAAGAATACTTTAGATAGTTCATGGCTTGTAACGACAAGAAGGAAGATGGTACGTCATTATCACTCTCGGAAAAGCTGCTAGTATGAACCCAAGATTCGATCGGAATGAATCCCAATGGACGAGTCATATGTGTTCGGAGATTCTCCACCTGTGATTTGAACTCCACTGGGTTTCTAAACTCTGGGATGATAATCTGCAGTTTGACACGCTGGATGTCTATGATTATTCGTGGTTCTCTGCTATCCTCATCTTTAGTATTGTAACTGCTTTGTGAAAGAACCCATGTATGCTGAGATTTGCTGCCTTCGTTCACGCCGTTATACCAAACAGTCGTTCCAGTGCGCGACGTATCCGAAAGCACGAGATGATCATGGCTATCAAACGATAAAACTGCATGTTTACGACTAATACCTGGCAAGCTAGGAAGCACGACATCACTAAGTGCAAGAGACGTTCCCAGCACCCAACCTACTGAACCTTTTGGCAATCGATTGAACGAAAGTTCTAACGCTGGAGTACCAAGGAGTTCGGGGTATTCAGGCTGAGATGGGAATAAAACACACGAAGTAGATGACGCTATAACGGTTCGTGCAAGCTCGTTGTTATCGGCTGGGACCAGCCAGACAACAGTTGATACGCCCATACGTGCTATGCAAAAAAAAAAGGAGAGGGGAATTGGTGTATGGGCCTTTTTGGTTTGAAGATCAGGAGGACAAATGAAAAGAGATCAGAAGTGAGAATATCACGACTGGGCGATGAATATCCAAGATTTGATATAGATGGAAAATGAGTCTTTCTTAACAAACTGCGAGTAGTATCCACGGGTATCGTTACGCAACGATTTATGTATTGAAGAGACAATGATATAGGACAAGAAAAAGATAGCGATAAATGAATTCAATGCATATGGAGTGATGAAGGATGGTCTAGCAACAGCTCATCAACGAGCAAGATGTTGCAAATCTTTGAATAGGAAATGAAAATTGAATAACCAATACCACCAAGTACATAGTTATAGCATCGTGCTCCTTTATATATAACTAATTATAGTGGCATCTTCGTGTCGTAATAAGTGTTGCTGAGTTTCAACAGGCAACCATTTGACGTATGTTCTTCTGAGTTTCTATAGAATGAATCATCTACATCACAGCGCAATGATAAGATTGGACCAGATTCATCCCGCGTCAACTTCAGCTTATTGATACGCGTTGATCACAATCTGTTACGATCAACTTAAGATGTGGCACAAATCAAGGCAAGCTTGATGTATCAAGTTTCTATTCAAGCACTTCCGCATGCCTACACGAGGCAGAATTAGAGAACTATAAGCCAATCAATGCATTTGAAATAGACTTTCTGTAGGACAATCCTGCCAGCACATCAGCTTTTTTTATTTGCACTATATATCCCTAGGAAAATTTCAATCTATCGATGAAGCAGCTTAGGGCAACTTCGCATATACACCTATTGATATAGCTGGTAGCAGCAACACTTATCTAGTAGATGGTTTGACAAAGGGATTATATCATATTGTGGTGAAGTCAGATCGATGTAAATTTGACTAATAGTGATAGAGTTCCGATGATCTTCAATAGCTAAACTTGAAGATTGTTCCTACGGTATTTAATCAAGTCGGCCTTGACGGATGATTAGTTAGTATTAGATGCTAGCCAGATGCATTCCGGGCAGTAAGTTTTTTTTCCATGTCTTACAAAGGCTACTGCGCTTGCGTTTTTGTACCATGTGGTGGCAGCATAATCATATTGAGTTTTTAGAACAACGAAGATACTCGAGTAGTGAGTTTGCTAGCGGATCATTTGTAAGTCTAGATATGAAGTGGAAATTGGTGCCCGGCCCCAGTCGAAGACTCTCCAATAGTTTTGTCATTTATCTTGACATGATGAACGATGTATCTTTTGAACAAGATGATATCAGATTTCACAAGGGTTAAGTGATAGCTAGGGTTAGTACATGTCGGTCCAAGAAAACCGCGGCTTCCAGTGGATAGAAAAGCCACTTATTCGATAGATTCTTGAAACATATTATTCAAATATATCTGCAGTAAAGTCAGGTGAGTGTATTGACTAGCAAGTTCTAGTGAGGGCCTAGTGGGTTGCTTAAGCCTAGTTGGTAACAATAAGTGGGTATATATACATATAACCCTGATGATAGGGCTCATCTCCAATCAATACTTCAATACTAAGCGCCTCAATGTCAAACGACTGAGTCAGGAATCAGTCATGAAAGTGTTTTCTGCTAAGTAATATTCTTCTACAGCATTGGCTGAAAATTAATCGCCAGTGTTTGAAAGCTTGATTCTAGATTAGCTTCTGTGTGTATCTCTACATGCTATGTAGATACAAACAAATTACACCATGATTTGTGTATATTAATAATCATCAAGACATTTAGCCATATACTCTAGTCACAACACTTCCCCGCCTTCAGTTGAGGGACGTGCGTGGAGTTTGGGTTCTGAATTGCGACATGCGCCGGTATATGCTGAGAAAAAAAACTTGATGTGTATTAATCATTCAAAACGAGCAGAGTTATAAACATTTGTAACATGATATTGCTTTTGTCTTGTTACTGAACTTTAATTACCATACCTGCTCTCGTGTTAATTTAAATCCAATCGAGTAGTTGGTCTAAAAAACAAAGAATACCGTACCATATCATCATGTACCTGCATACTCCAAATCGTAGCTAGTACTTACTATCGGAACGGCAATTAGTGCACAACCTTTTCTACTAATACTCCCGCTCCCTTCCCCATTTCTTCCGTATATATTTCTGCATCCTGTACCTTGTTGCAGCCTCAGCCGTCATTCAACAACTCTAAACACGTTAAGTCTAGTGTCAACTCTACATATACGTAAATAGAAATTGTTTTACAATCTATTGCCAGCGGGCATATATATCCAGTCTTTGCTTCTTTTCTCCGACCTTACGCTTATCTTCTTTCGAATAAATCCCGCTAGTCTTCTATACCAAGTTGATTCATGCCAATTACTACTTGTACTGAGCATAACTGAAACTCTAATTATCGCACGCCAAAAATACCGAAGCCTGCATTCTTCTAACGATCTATACTCCACGACCATGCCACCATCGAATGACGCAGGTCATCCAGAACACGATGCTCCATCAAGCACTACAAAATCAGCTATGGCTTTCCCATCATTCTATTCGCCCCGCGCCGCAGCAAGCAATGCTGTAGACTCTCCCGATAATCTGTCAATCCTTGAAAGTACAGATCTTACATCTTCAAGTGCTTCTCTGCCGCCACCACCACCGTCTATACTGTCGCCTTCTTTCACCCCTCCACAGACACCAGGGTCGCACACTCCGCGACCTGATGCTGTGCCTCGCTCAGTACCTGTTAATAGTGCTGACCCACAAGGCGAATGTGGTAACAAGCGACCACGGTTACTGGAAAAACTACCAGAAGTAACGTGCTTGGTACGCGCGCGCATTCCTACTACTGCAGGAACCGAGATGTTTTTACATCTATATGCCAACAATGTGGACAACAAGGAACACCTGGCTATAGTATTCGGTCCTAACATCCGTAGTAAGAGCCTTGATGCTGTTGTCCCAGGCGAAACAGAAATGGATCGAATGGTACGTGGCGCATATACCGGCCGCTTGTTTCCAGGACGGACGACGAGTGGAATGGCTAGTAATGGCGCATCTTCCACTTCCGTCCCTGAAGCTAGCCTCGACCCGCAAGCCCTGGCTGAGCCTTTGAATGGCGAAGAGAAAGCTACGCCATTGGTGCGTATACACTCAGAGTGTTATACCGGCGAGACAGCATGGTCAGCGCGCTGTGATTGCGGTGAACAGCTAGATGAAGCTGCACGGCTCATGGCACTTCCTTCCAACAAAGGTGGCGGTATAATCATCTACCTCCGACAGGAAGGCCGCGGAATAGGCCTTGGCGAGAAGCTTAAAGCTTACAATTTGCAAGACCTGGGGTCTGACACTGTTGAAGCAAATCTAATACTGCGCCACCCCGCAGATGCGCGTAGCTATGGCCTTGCTACAGCAATGCTTATGGATCTTGGACAAACCAAGGTTTGCCTGCTAACTAACAACCCCGATAAGATCCGTGCCGTCGAGGGTCCTAACAGAGAAATTGTTGTTACGGAGCGGGTTAGTATGGTTCCATTATCGTGGAAAGGAAATGGAGGCGTTAGAAGTCAAGAAGTTGAAGGATATCTCAAGACTAAGGTATGAAATAACAGCTTCCGTCGCATCATTTACAAAACACAAACTAACACGTACTTAATAGATCGAGAAGATGGGTCACATGTTAGACATGGCATCAATGCCTTAAGAGCAAATCCATCGTCAAATAACCGTTCGTTGTTAGGCAGCATGTAACATGAATGATTGCTTTGTACATGTATGTGATAAGTCAACTATCTGACACACTTCTTGAGTTTCTATGTATATCTATTTGTAACTTTGCAAATCGATAGATAAGTTGATTTTTGTATAGTAATGTTAAGTTTTTATTTTCTTTCTGGGATAACCTCACTGAATGTGATGGCTTCAACAACTTATATTTGGCATTGAATTAGAGTTGTAGCCAATAGAGAGAGCTTTGATCTTCTTCGGTCGCAATCAACTAGCCCCACAAAATGTTTTGTATGGCCTAAGGCTAGAAAGAAGGGCGCGTGTCTATGAATTCATATAGTTTATTTTTTCCAACAACTAACAACGCTAGTAAACTGGACTGACCACGACCACTTATCACCAGATCGAGCAGAAATAGCTACATTGATTCATTAATCTAGCAGACCAGATCACGATTAATATCTATACGCGATAAAGGCCTGAAGGCGTAACATACACATTCTCCTTTTCAATCCTTCTGAACGTGTATAACCTTTGCGACAGTACATTTATCGCATGCTGATACTGCCTAATTCGACGCTACACTAGAATCAAACGATACACACAGCTTCTCAATCTTACTTCACATCGAGTACACTGGCAATATTAGCCTCATAGTTGAATACAATATCACAACGCCATAACACAAATGAGATTGCGCTTGATACTGCGACCTCTGGGAGTACCAGAGGCGCGCATCCTTTGGAGTGTACCTTATGATACATCTCTTACAATAGAAGCCCTTTTGCGACGAGTCCACGATGTATATTCTCTTGTTAGCCCAGGAGGACCGACATATATAAGCAACTTCGTTGTAGAGCTTATCGACCGTAGCACTAATTCGAGCTTTGAATGCCTCCATTCTGAAAAAATCATAGACATTCTCAAAGAAGACAATGAGGTATTGTACGTATAACTCATCCGAACATAACAGTATTCCTTTTCAAAATTGGCGGGCTGAAGAAGCTGGCTATATAGCATTAACAAATATACACTATAGAATTCGATCTGCCGAACTAGAGGAATTAAATGCCCGCAAGGTCTCGGGTAGACTGGTCGTAAATGAAGGCGCATATTATCTCGACGGATGCACTGCCAAAATCATTAAGCACCCTTCCTCAGACACACAAGATGACCACCAGAACCACAGTATCGAATTGGACTTACCTAGTAGTCTGCCTATAGCCAAACGTCGCCGGAGAGGCTCTTTTGAAATGGTACTTAGGAATCCTGAGGATACCTACAGTCCCCATGTACAAACTATACCGAATTCTACAACACCTGATACGAAAGCTAAACAAGCTTGCAATATCATACAACCGTATGGATCTGGGTATGAACTTTATAATCAATGGTCGGATGTATACTTGTCAAAAGACTAACTTGAACGAATATAGTAGTCGAAATATCCACAAGGAAGACTCATCAGTAATGATCGTACCGCAGCCTTTACAGTCCCTTTCTAAGCGAGACAACGCTCAATCCCTTGATAATGGGAAGATTTTCAACCAGGGCCTTGTACTAGAAAGTGGCTGTAATAAATCTCATCTATTGTCAACCGATGATAGCTCCGATGATAGCTCCGATGATAGCTCCAATGATGATGACGAGCCACCAGAGGAAACATCATCGAAGGAACTACACAGAATGCATACTATAACCTCTATTGTACCTACAAGTGAGATACTGTCTGAGTCAAGTTCTGACTCTGACTCTGATTTGGATATTGATGCGGCTTCTAGTTCAGATACTGCATCTAGCTCCGAATCTAGTTCCGACTCGGAGTGTCCATCGAATCCGACAAGACAAGTTAGCAAGCACACAAACGTCGCTAATGATATAGCCTCTAAGTCACCTCACGCGCTAGGACTGATATCTACTTGCACTGATTCTCCAAGCCGTAAAACTCTGACTAAGACACAAAAGCGCAATGAGCGACGGCGCCGGGCCTTGCAAACTCGCCGTGCTGTCGAAACTTCTTCATCTTCCAAAGAGGAAGGGCGTAACGTCAACCTTCCAGTGGTCGATGCTGTACCAAATGAGCTACAACGTCGTAAACTAGCATTGCTTGCATCGCTATCTAGTATAGATCACCGCCCATCTACATCAGACAATTTAGTCTCTCTATCAGAACCATCAGAAAGTCTCGAGGGTACTTCAGTGCCTTCCATCTCTAACCAAGATTTTGATAGTTGGCGCAACAAAATCAAGTTAAGTGCCGTCGACTGCATCAAGTCTGTAGAGTTGTCTGAGCCTCCTTTTCCATTTATCCAACGCTGGCATCGCCAACAAAACAAAGTCTCGCTAAAACGAAAACGCTCTGACTGGGATGATGATGCTCAACTTGATTGCCTTCCCTACGATGACGCTGATGTACCACACTACAAGTCCGAATTGGGTTGTACAAAGAGCACAGGCGAGCTGGAAAGTAGATCATCAGTTCACGACGATAACGCTGACAGAGATCTTCCAGAGCCTCCGAAAGATCTCACGACCCTATGCCGGCTGAAGCCCGGCCAAGCTCGACCGGGTATGATAGTTGTTTACAAGAAGCTCATCCTCTCTGCTGCCACAGGGTGGACTCCAACGCTTTCTTATGTCACTGGGGTTGTTGTAAAGGTCCATGACCCTTCTTCGTTCGATATTCGATTATCCAAGCGTGACTACGCGATTATCAATCCCGAAAAGCAGTATGATCTCCATACCGGTGCCCGTATATATAGTGGATTTGAGGCACCTGATGATGAGGATAGTCCCGAGGAAGATGCCTGCATATCTACATTGCACTACTCGGATGATCATGATCTGTGCATCCTTGCCATGCCAGACGAGTCGACCAATTCAGGCTCTGTTGCGACGCCGACAAAAGACATACCCGTCGATAGCATATGTTAATCGGATATTTGTGAAAATAACATCATAACTCAGTTCATGATATGTGACGATATATTCATATTTAAAGGAATAGAGTAAATCATATAATACAACCACTCTAATGCAGACCTTACCATATATTGAATCCAAATCTACGAATCTAAATTTTTCTATAGATAGTATCATTCATATGTATATCTCTATCAGTTATATGTCCAGAAAACAGACATAGTAATACTTCCAGCAGACTAGCAAAATTAGTAGGCGTTAAGAACTTCTAGAATTATTGCTATACTTACATTATACTTCATCATGATCTAAACAGTTTCAATCACTAATTACGATAATGATAGTGATATCCCAAAACCATATATGTGCATGAGTCAATTCGGTATGTACGGGTTTGCATTTTTGCTTCTGGATGTTTAGCTTGTTGTTTGTACTGTTTCTGTCCTACTTTGATGTCTCTGTAGTTTGTCAAGGTTTGGTCGTTGTGATCTGATCACTTCTCTCTCTAGATCTCTAGAGGTTTGTAACGTATGGCTAGTTGCTCCGTGCACCTCCCTTTGCGGCACGCAACTCGTCCATCTTGGCAACACGTTTCTTGAATTCGACGTATTGACATTTTTCATAGGAATGGCGTTCGTCCTATACCACCAGATGTATATTAGCGAAGTTCAGCATCATATAAGACACAACTAATTTCAACACACCTCGCATTTCCACGGCAGATAGTATGAATCGTAACGGCAACGGTTCAACGGAATTAGCAGGTGTGCACAGCTATCGCGATAAGCTAAAGGTAGACGGGCATCCCGCATCTCCTCGCGTGTGGCGCCTGTCAACGATATATATAGTTAGCGGACAATTTCTAGCATAATTCGTAATATAGCCGTGCTATAGCCACCGCAAACTGTTCACCAAACCAGTGGGTGTCGTTTTAGCCTTGCGGAGGCAAGCAATAGGAAAAGCTTCTGTCTTACGGCGAACGGGTTCTTCCGTGGGAGTCGTCATCGTTAGGGTAACTAAAGGGGCAAAATGATGCTTGAAAGAACCACAAGAGATGGCCCTAATAAACGATTAGGAAAAGACAGGGACAAAAGAAGATGTAATTCAGCAATGCTTCTTGCAAATGGCGGTTCAATAGCCTGACAAATATTGGTCGGCCCAGTCAAGTCTTCACGATTATCAGTTCCCGGGGTTATGGGTTGCAGGCCAAGCATATGAAAAAATTGTTAGGTAAGCCCGGTGAGCAGCCACTCATAACTATCTAATTAGTGGGTCTTACCGAGAGTCACCACTCAGCCTCATAGCAACGTAGCAAACAGGCCAAATTATCTTTTGCGTTGGCATCGCTCTGCATCCTTATGCGACAGATTCCTGTTATAACTTCCTTTCCAGACTTTATAGCTTTTTGGTCCTGTGATCAATTAGCGGCAGAACAGGTATACATACTTACTGTCTCCTATATAAATACATATCTGAGTGAAAATATATAAAAGTGAAGTGTCGCTGTTATAGGGGTTCTGAATCCCACCTTCTCGACAACCTACTATATCTTGCTATTGTCTCTACAAAGACGTGCGGTGCACGTATATATCGGTATTGTTAGGATATAATTTTCTATTTCTACGCGATGCCTTCTACAAGCACTATGTTAAGTCGAACAGACTTTTATGTCTTTTTCATAGTATTTCTTGCAGCTCTAGGTCCCCTCCAATTTGGCTTCCACATCGTGAGTGCAAACCCTTCTATCTATTCATTCATGGTCATACCTGACTAACTTTTACTGAACTATAGGCCGAGTTAAATGCGCCACAAGATGCTATCACTTGTAAACTTAAGCCTGCCTCATCTCTTGCTTCGCAACTAGGCCGATGGCTATCAGAATCCTCATCTACCGCATCAGATCTCTTGCCTATCTGCATCCCCATGACCGAGGCGGCATTTGCCTCTATATCATCTATATTTACAATTGGCGGTCTCAGTGGCGCCCTAGCCGCTGGCCCCATTACCACTGCTGTTGGCCGTCGTCCTGCTATGCGTATGACGGGTCTATGTTTTCTCCTCGGTGCCGTCTTTGAAACTCTAGCCGGTAGCGTTAGATCTTTTCTCGTTGGTAGGCTCATAGGAGGCGTAGGCGCTGGTGCCGCGACGGTCATCGTACCGCTGTATGTCAGTGAGGTCGCTCCTCCTGCGGCACGTGGTCTCTTTGGTACCTCAACGCAAGTTATGATCAATGTTGGCATTCTCTTCACTCAAGTAGAGGGCTATTTCCTATCTCATGGAAGTTCATGGCGTTGGATTCTAGGGTCAGGTATTGTATTAGCCGTCGTTCATATTGCCGGTCTTTCTATAATTCCCGAAAGTCCTGCGTGGCTTGCAAGCCAAGGTAAATTTCACACGGCTAAACGTACCCTACAGCGTATTCGCGGTGCTGATGTCACGGAGGAGACTCTTGGCTGGAAGGACTATGATGTGGCCCATGAAGCTATCACTGCTGAACAAGAGGGCTTGCTAGCATCCGCTGTGCCAAGCACCTCTTCAAGTTCCACTCACATAGGCTTCCTGGATGTCCTACGTGACGCTGATGCTCTCAAGGGTATTATTGCATGCGTTGGTATTGCTACAGGCCAGCAGCTTTGCGGTATCAACAGCATCATTATGTACTCTGTTTCCCTTCTTAACGACCTTCTACCTGTCAGCTCGGCACTTCTTACGATCATTATATCACTAGTGAATCTCGGAACAACGGCCCTTTGCTCGCCCCTTCCCGACACCCTCGGTCGCCGCACGTGTCTACTTATCTCGATTGCTGGGCAAGGTGCCAGCTCGGCCATTTTAGCATTCTCAATTCAAATCGGCGCCAAATACGTATCTGCGCTAGCCGTTCTAGGCTTCGTCGGCTTCTTTGCTGTCGGCCTTGGCCCAGTACCATTTATCATGGCATCTGAGCTGGTCAATCAAGAGGCAGTTGGTGCTGCCCAAAGCTGGACCTTGGGTGCAAACTATATCGCAACTTTCTTGATTGCTCAATTTTTCCCTATCGCTAACAGTTTCCTTAACACAACTTTCGGTGGTGCTGGGTGGATATACTATGTCTTCGCCGTTAATGCCTGTTTTGTTTTCATGTTTGTCTTCTGGCGTGTGCCGGAAACTAAGGGCAAAAGGAACGCAGATGAAGTTTGGGAACGTACTCGCCGTCTTGACTAAGCCTTCTTGCTTCAATATCATATAGCTCATCGCTAGACTGTGAGTATGGTATAGTACTTCAAACATTCCGTAGGCCTCATCATAACTGTGTATCCTTGAAATATCACATGTCATATGTTATCTATTGGAACTCGGATAATCACCTTCGCTATAGTTATGCTACGGCATATTTACAAATTATAAAGATGAACATATCATCCTAGTATATATGGCTTTCTATTTTTATAGTCTAACGAGAGATAGAATAGTAATGTATCAATTGCTTTAACTATCAATATCGAAATACAGCGTCAGCCTGCTTCATATGAACTAACTGTAGGAGACCAGCTTTTACACCATCAATCACCAATATTCCCCGTCCATTTTCTCCAAACTTGCGCCAGGCGACAGCTCGGATGGTATCTTCTAGGCCAGTCATACCCGCGCATCCCATCACCACTGCTCCAATATTTCCAGCATCGAGGAGGCGCTCCACTGCCGCTGCTATCTTTTCTTGTACAATATCAGGATCAGCAGCATGGAAATCGCCGGCATTCATCCCGGTAGTGAATACACCTATGAAGTTTTCATTGAGGCCAATTTTTTGGTTCACACCTTCCGTTAGATGATCACCCCAAAAGCTACCGGTTGTTACAATTCCCCATTGAGTGTTCTTCTCGGGAAACCCGTCCAGAGACTTGGTTGGAAGCAAGGCTGTCGCCGTTAGAATTCCAGCTTCAAAAATTCCTGTCACTAAGACTTTACGATGTAGTTGCCAGTACAACTGGTTGACAAGTGGATGGACACTAAAACACGCGATGAGCACAGCGTCAAATCTCTCGAGCCATTCTTGCTTGGTACCAAGATCCTTCATCACCGCTCGGGTGCTTATGGTGATATCATCAGCGTCATTGATACTTGCTGGTGATTCTGCAGGGGCAGTGTATGCAACAATTTCAACATCCTAGGGTTATTCGAGGTTTACAATATTAGCTAGTATTACATTGTTTGGCAGTGAAACTGTAGAATGCACTGCAGAACGGCATTGGCTAGACATACATGTTCGATGGCTAATGACTTCAACGAATCAATAGCGCCATCAGTCATATGAGACGTTGAGTTTGGGTTAACAACGAGAAGCCTCATGTTTTAGTATTTGGTTGATATGAAGACTAATTGGTGGATTGCTTCGATATGCTACTATACGATAGATTATCTATATGGTAGTACGAGAATACAGGACAAGTTTCAGATGCCCATTCTTATCTAGTTGTTGATTGCCGGTGAACCCTATCACTAGGGTTAGTAATTTTCTGCTCACTGCTATTAGAACAAGATACTCTAGGCACTTTAATCTACTTGTAAACATAGAAACCATCAAAAAATTACTTTATCATTAGTTAATACATATCAATTGACTTGAACCATTTGATTATTATAAGCATCCACTGAATAAGTGAATCATTGCTACTCCCTAACTTTAACACTAGTAGCGTAATAAACAGAGATAGTACGTTATAGGGTTATAACCCTACTCATGTCATTACACGTGGTCGGTACTTTACGGCGAACGGCGGATGTTGCTATCTGCCCCGCTGAAGCTTCCCAAAGCTTCATGCAAAGGGGGGGGGCAAAATGTAGGCGGCTAAAAATGTAGGAAGCTTCGGAGGCGGGTTTGAGACTAGAACCACTCATAATACTATCACATCAACAACTAGATGATGTATCTCCTGCTCAGAAATATTTATATAAGATACTTTTACTCTCTCCAACCCCACCAGCAGTCCTTTTTTTTTAAAAAACGGGTTTAGCCATTATCAATCAAGCTGAGTAATAACAGCTGTATATCGTCATAGCAAAGCCATCCACTACGAGACACATAATATGTATGTACCTACTTTCTTAACCCTTAATTTCGATAATTCAATACCCGATCTCGCTTGTTTGGGTGAACTGTACAAGCTACACCTAGCAACTAACGAATTTATGGACTAGAGCTTTACATTTTGATTTTCGACTTTCCCCATCTCAACTATAGCCACTCCTCACATCCAACAACGGTCACACTTGCATCCGCTATATACAATAATCACACGCATACACATCTTTGGTAATTGTTGCCAATGCTCAATTAGCCTCATACTTCATTAAAGACGAACTACAATGACTGCCCCCATCGGTATGCACTATTTTGATATGATCAACGCACTACACTAATGAACTCCCGTACCTACGTACCAGGCATCAACATAATGACCTTAATCTAAATGATAATACTTGTTCTAACCATGCGATTTTCTGCACCTAAATAGTTCTTGACGGAGGTACCGGTTTCCTCAAAGTCGGATACGCCGCGCAAAACTTTCCCGAGTTCCAGTACCCGTCAATTGTCGGCCGACCTATCCTACGTACGGAAGAAAAAGGCGACGATGATCTCGTCATCAAAGACATCATGTGCGGCGACGAAGCTGCAGCTGCTCGTACAATGCTTCAAATTAGTTACCCTATGGAGAACGGTATCGTGAAGAAGTGGGACGATATGCAGCATCTTTGGGATTACACTTTTTTTGAGAAGATGAAGGTTGACCCTAGAGGGCGCAAGATTTTGCTGACGGAGCCTCCTATGAATCCCTTGAAGAACCGTGAGCAGATGTGCGAAGTTATGTTTGAGCGTTATAACTTCGGCGGGGTCTATGTCGCAATTCAGGCCGTGTTAGCACTTTACGCGCAGGGTAAATCTCCTTTGTACCATTCCTATCTCTGACGGCAACACTAAACTAACACTAACCTGCAGGTCTTTCGTCTGGAGTCGTCGTTGATTCTGGCGATGGTGTCACTCACATTGTCCCTGTTTACGAATCCGTCGTGCTAAACCATCTCACTCGTCGTCTCGATGTCGCCGGCCGTGATGTGACCCGCAACTTGATCAATCTTTTGACCCGTCGCGGATATGCGCTGAATAGAACAGCTGATTTCGAGACTGTGCGCCAAATCAAGGAAAAGCTTTGCTATGTGTCTTATGACCTTGAGCTTGACAAACGTCTTTCTGAAGATACAACTACCCTTGTACAAAGCTACACTCTGCCCGATGGGAGAGTGATTAGAGTAGGCTCTGAGCGATTTGAAGCTCCAGAATGCCTGTTCCAACCTCACTTGGTTGATTGCGAACAGCCTGGTATGGCTGAGTTCCTGTTCAATACTATCCAAGCTGCAGATGTTGATGTTCGGTCGGCGTTGTATAAGGCTATTGTTTTGTCGGGTGGTAGCAGCATGTACCCAGGCTTGCCCTCTCGACTTGAAAAGGAGATTAAGCAGTTGTGGCTCACCCGTGTACTTGGTGGTAACCCAGAGCGTCTGAGCAAGTTCAAGGTTCGGATAGAAGATCCTCCTAGACGGCGTCACATGGTCTTCCTTGGTGGTGCCGTTTTAGCAAACATCATGGCGGATAAAGAGAATATGTGGGTTACAAAGCAAGAGTGGGAGGAGCAGGGTGTGCGTGTTCTTGAGAAGCTTGGCCCGAGATAGCCTCATAACTATTTAGAAGGCTCCATTAAAGCATAGCACAATATGCTCTCTCGCCCTTTTTTACTTAAGATGGTATAATCATCGTTCCACATAGCATGACGGCGTCGCTTTTATTTATAGTATTTTATTCAACAAAGCAGTTGATATTTACCCAGTATTCAAAGACACAAATAGAAAACAATGTTCTATACAATGCTTTGTAAGCACTTCATTGTACACAGTTTATATACTTAATAACACTGTCATATTCTGTAAAGTGGCGCTCAGTAAAACGCCACAGGAATTGACCAATCCCTATGCGATTAATCAAAGTTTAGATAGAAGCGCGCATACTGTCGCGACATCCCAAACAACTGTTGACTAATCTAAATTTGCTCAATCTTCACAATTCAATCTTTAACGGAACAAAACTCAATCTCACTCTGCCATATAATTTTGCCAATTAATAGTTTGCCCTAAATTCCAAAATATCGCCATAAAGCAAATTTTATTGATGCACTCGACAAAAGCAGAAGGGATACCATTCGCGGCCTGCTGTTCATTATATCAACAATTCCGCCTGATTATGTATATTTGAAATCCAACGCATTACCAGTTTGAATCATAATATATTAAGCTTGCTATCATCACGACCATTACCTACAACTGAGGGATACTCATGAAACTATCATCACGGCAATTTAAGTGATTACTCTCAAGCCCATCATCATTCGACGTTTTCCAACTTCTGGGCTATGGGCCTGACGAACCCCCCATCAAGCGCCTCCGGGCCCGGCTCTGGGCGCACACATAGCACGTTCAAGCGCAATGCGCCCTCAAATTTCGATAATAATTCCAGATCTCATCCATCGTGTATGTCACTAGCTTTGTACTCAATCACCAGTATCAATATGCAAAATCTAGTAGTACCTAACCTTGAAAACACATATAGTTACCGATCGAAGTGTAGGACCCCAAAGCTACCAACCACGATATCGCGTTACAGACAAGTATAAAATTATTGGATTTATCAGCAGTGGCACATACGGCCGGGTATATAAAGCAACAGCCCGTAGCGGGCGACCAGGTGAATATGCCATCAAGAAGTTCAAGCCTGACAAAGAGGGGGAGCAGCTAGCATATACGGGAATCTCGCAGAGTGCCATTCGCGAAATGTCGCTTTGTACTGAACTTTCTCATCCCAATATTGTAACCTTGATCGAGATTATTCTCGAGCCAAAGTGCATATTCATGGTGTTTGAATTTTGCGAGCATGATCTATTGCAAATTATCCACCATCACACCCAACAACCTCGACACCCTATACCCCCCACGGCTATAAAAAGCATCATGTTCCAGCTTCTGAACGGTTGTCTATATCTCCATACTAACTGGATATTACATCGCGATCTAAAGCCAGCCAACATCATGGTCAGTTCAGCTGGTGAAGTGAAAATTGGTGATCTTGGACTTGCGCGTCAGTTCAGCAAACCATTACACAGTCTTTTCAGTGGTGATAAAGTCGTTGTTACTATATGGTATCGCGCACCTGAGCTAATTCTTGGCTCGCATCACTATGGTCCTCCAATAGATATGTGGGCTGTTGGTTGCATTTTCGCCGAACTTTTGTCTCTGCGCCCTATCTTCAAGGGCGAGGAGGCAAAAATGGACAGCAAAAAAACGGTCCCATTTCAACGCAGTCAGATGCAAAAGATCGTTGATGTCATGGGTATGCCAACACGTGATCGTTGGCCTCTTGTCACCGCCATGCCAGAGCATAGTTCATTAGGGCTATTACAGCCTCCGCATCATCATCACTATGCAAAAGCTCCTGGTAATTCTTCATTGCTTGAAAAGTGGTATTATCAGACGATATCGGGCGGCAGTGCAAATAATGCATCAAGTCTGGCATCATTAGGACCACGCGGGCCAATCAACGCATCGTTAGGAGCCGACGGATACCGGTTGCTCGCTGGGCTACTCGAATATGATCCAGCAAAGCGATTGACAGCAGCGCAAGCCCTACAGCATCCATTCTTTTCGTCTGGTGATAGGCTGACAGCCAATTGTTTTGAAGGCCTAAAGAATGAATATCCACATAGACGAGTTAGTCCAGATGACGAGATGCGCTCTGGCAGTGTGCCCGGCTCCAAACGTTCTGGCGTTCATGATGACTCGTTGGCTCGTGCTAGCAAACGCATAAAGGAATAGAACCACCTTTACTCCAATCTTGCGTCAAATTTCTAGGCTACGAAGAATGATATCCATATGCGTAGTATTTCAATGTAGCTAAAAGTATGTATCAGAAACCAGCAATGTTATATCATCTTGACCGAGCATTGCATGTACTACACTACTTACAGTATTACTAGGCATATTTTGAAGAGTGTTGAGCACGTGCGTGCATGGGCTACTTATAAAATGGGAACATGGATAAAATTATTAAGCTGTATTGGGTAGGTGTACGATAAAATTTATAAAGTGATGCAGAACGATCAAGCTTTCCAAGATGAGCAACTGATAGAGATGTACGCAAAATAAAAATGAAAAAAGGATAGTATAAATCAAAACTGGGTATAAAACAACTTCAGATACGGAGAGTGTTGACGTAGATCGGCATGCGAGATATAGAAAGTGCGCCGATGTGAAGTCTTTGGTATGACTGGCCAGGAAAGACTGATAAATATCGGACGGCCAGAAAAAAAAAAAGGAAAAAAAACCGCTGGCCTGGGTGGGTGGTTTTAGTTTCAATTTGCGTAGGGTATTAGTGTCTTCAAGCTCGTGTTGATGAACCTGTAGGCTTCATTTACTTAAATCCGGTTCTGTGCATAGCCTCTCCGATACTTTATAGAGAGTTGTCTGCGAGACCGTGACCGTGATATATGAGCCGTGTGCGAACTAACTGTTCGGAGATTACTCTTTATTTCTTCGCAACAGGTGCGGGAGGGGCCTTGATATTGTTGCTTAACCACGCAAGACCTTCAAGCAAACCTTCACCAGTAGTAGCGCATGAAGGCACAACATACCAGACCTTATCCTTTAGCTTTGCCAGTTGCAAGGCCTCGGTGACCTCCTGTGGCTTCATAGCCTCTGGAAGATCCTGCTTATTGGCAAAGACTAGAAGCAGCGAATCCTTCATCTCGTGGTCGTTGATAATGCGATGTAGTTCGGTTCGGGCTTCCTCCATGCGCACACTGTCCGAAGAGTCAATTACGAAGATAAGACCTTGGGTCCCTGAGTAACGACAAATGAAAATTGTTAGTTATCATGCTATAAGTGAGATATGAGTCGCGATTTCTACGCGACAAGAATATATATAGCAACGACGATGGTCAGGCGTGATGGAGGCGCGTGAACATACCGCTAAAGTAATGACGCCACAGAGGACGAATTTTATCTTGGCCGCCGACATCCCAAACATTGAACTTGACATTCTTGTAGGTGACAGTCTCGACGTTGAAGCCAACAGTTGGGATGGTGGTGACGTCTTGACCCAACTTCAGCTTGTAAAGAATAGTAGTCTTGCCAGCAGCATCCAGGCCAAGCATCAGCAGGCGCATCTCCTTGGACCCGAAGATTTTGCCCATCATCTTAGAGAGTTGGCCGCCCATTGTGTCTGGTACTATATAAGTTGGGATCGAAGATTTTGGTTTTGGATGATTATGATGATGATGATGATGTTATATATTGATCTGCCTTTCTGGCTTTGGAAGAACTAGAATGTCAACAATCGTTTCGTTTCGTGCAGTCTGTCGCGAAGGGTCGTCGTGTTTCTATGCGCGAGGATTCGTTTTAATGGGGGGGGGGGACCAAGAAAGAAAGAAGAGAAACAGAAGGTAGAGTGGGTAACTATGACAGTAGCGGGTACTAGTTGTTTGTTAACGGTAATTTGGTGACTGTAGCTTGCTGGCGACGCTGGAACTAAGCACTGATAGCACCTTGTATTGGTGCTAATGGTTCTGATTGTGGTCGTAGTTTGAGGAAGAAATAAAGGGGGGCGCTGGTGGAAGGCTGGTAGGATGGAGGATATCAAAGTTGTTGCTACTCTGTACCTATTCCTAGTAAAGTCGTGACTTGGTAGGTATTGCTAGCATCAAGAGAAACTAAACAAAATATTACCCCTCAAAATTTGGCCAGCTACCATCGGCCTAACCTTGCATAGCATATATAGAACACCCAATGGTGACTAGACACAAGCACAAGCATGACAATCATGACTATGATATGCTCAACTATAGAAAATAAAATAAAGAATAAAAGCTATAGTTTCTGCTTCAAAATAACCAAAACCACGCTTAAAAATACTCATCAGCGGCCAGTCTATCTATCACTTGTTAACTCAAAATCACATTATAGCATAAACCCTTTTATACTTGGTACATGGCTTCCGCCTTTTTGTGCTAAAATCTCTGCCTTGATAAGGAAAAAAATATAGCTGGCGTATCGAATGGCTGCTATAGGTCCCTTCGGCATTCATTTTAACAGTAATTTTGTACAGCAAGGATGAACCTATAATTTGACGATCTTGTGGCATAGTTCCGCTAAGGCCACTTACCTAGTCTTTTGGCTATAGAGCCGCCTGTCTGTCTACCTTAGTTGGAATGGAGAAAAGGGGACAAACTTTGACATAATTTTTGTATCGAAGAACAACCATTCAACCCTTCTGTAAAGTTCACCAACATAGTAGCTAAAGAAAGATATTCCAGAAACTACGAAACAGGATCATTCTAAAAAGCCCGACTATCCTAGGGGGTTGAGCCCCTATGATAAACTTTATGGCAAGACAGAATTATCTATGCAATGCATACTTAATAGGGACAATCAAGCATTTCATTCATGTTTTCGTCTCTCAATTTATGTCTGTAAGAATTGAAAGGGTATCAAGATATAAGTATTAAGAGATAAGGTGGATAAATTTCTGTTTGGTTATGGTTGTTTGAAAAAGGTAGTAGTTGCTCATGGCTGATTAATGGCGTTTTTGATATATAGTTACGTATTATTATAGAAAAAAGATACAGTTTGGGGAGAAACGCATACCCAACAGACCGAAGATGAAAGAGCCCTCCCCTCACCCATCCAACGCCGTTGTGTATGTTGCTATCATTGTCATGCCCGATATTCTACAACAAATCGCCGTTCAACTTGCTGCATAGTTGTATAGTCGTTTTCCCCATCAAATCTGAGATTGACTTTCCCATCTTCGGTTGCACTGATGACTTCCGCCGGATAGAATGTCGTTGTTTGTGGGTACATAGCTAGTACCTTTTTGTTAGGCTTCCACTCCGGTAGCGATTTGGCGTTGGCTTCATCGGTGATGGGGATCATGCTACTTGCGGAGCTAGGATATTCTTTGGGTGATGTACTTTCTTCAGGGTCGGCATCAAGGACCCTATATCTGCGGTTCTTCCCATCTCCAGTAACCATCTTGACTTCACCAAGTATCCAGTCGCCTGGTTCATTGAGGGAGGCCTTCTTGGGCTTGAACGCAACGGCGTCACCTTTAGAAAATATGTGTGGTTTGATGCGAACGGAACCGGAAGCAGATGGTGTGCCACGTTCGCCAGGACCTGGTGTACGATCATCAGAGCCGGGGGGGATGCTATCACGTTGAGAATTGCGGTCTGCACGGCGAGTGGAAGCGCCAGCTGGGCTCGGAACAGGAGATTCAACAACAGCATCAAAATCATATACTGTACTTTCGCGATGTAACTCTCTTTCCTTCTCGCGATCACGTTCGCGCGCCTTTTCCCGTTCCTTTTCTTTCTCAAGTTCCTTCTCACGATCTCGCTGTTCACGTTGCCCACGCTCACGCTGCTCGCGTTCCTTTTCTTTCTCGCTTCGTTCGCGGTCACGGGTTCGTGATGCGCTTGCACGAGAAGAGGGCCCAAGGGACACCGATTTTTCCTCACTGGGAGCTGCTTGTTCCTTGGCGGACTGTACACCCCTCAGGATTGTTAACTGTTCTATAAGAATCTTGATGTGCGCAGAAGCAGTATCTTCAGCCTTGACACCAGCGCGGCATAAGTCTTCCATTTTCTTAAGTGTGCGATAGGCTGGCTGTGTGTCTTTCTTAACTTCTTCAGCAGCCTGGGCATCTAATGCGATAATTTTCTCAAGATTGGAATTGTCGTCATTCACTAGTACGATGACTTCGTTGATCTTCTCCTTGCAGCCTTCCCACAGTAGTACCTCCTCACCATGAGATGCTCCATGATTGCGCGCAGAACCGCGAACGCTACGATTGCGTTGCGACATGGAGTAGGCGTGATTACAAAATTCAACGGAGCTTCGATTAACTCATGTAGAATATGCAAGCGATCCAGTACAGTCTAGTGCATATATGTGAATAGGTTAGATAAGGCAAGTATTTCTGGTGCTGATGATGAAAGATACTGTTGCGATATTGTAACAAATCGAGTGAAAGCCGGCCATATCGCATACGTACCACCAGTAGGGGCTCGATGGGCCCCAAAAGAGACGCAAATTATAGCAAGTGGAAAAAGGAGACAATTATGAAAGCAACAAAGAGGATATAACACTAACCACGACAACTATCAAATGGCGGAGGTATTGATTAGCGCGTGGATATAATCTATATCAAAGTCTCCAAGCTAAAACAGTACCTGTAGTTTGATATGTTTGAGGCTGGCAATTACCAAAACAACTTATAGCAAACTAAGTAACTTCGCCTCGACAGATTTTTGTAGACAAGAATCTTCCTCTTTTTTTCTTTTTCTAGAAACAAAACAAGAGTAACATGTTGTGATGATTGAGAAAGTATTGTCTGATCCAAATCTTGTTTTGGCGTCGACAATGTATCGTACTTGACAGCAATTGGTATGGCATACTCGCGCCGGAGCTTTCTGCGAAACGAGGTCGTGCTAGCGAGTCACGTGATACATAATAAGGCTCGAGTAGAATTAATATATAGGGTTAGTGAGGGGTTAGTTAACATAGTAAGGGCCTAGATATTCTTTCGATTGAATAGGGTGCTTTGCAGACCATTGAACAGGTTACTCGAACATCCCCACTTCAGTATAATGAATTACATTGAGAATACTACTAATGAGGGAGTAGTGAATGAAAACGGCTAGAACTAAATCGCTACCAGCGCGGCATATAAAAGAGGGTCTACGCTGAGCTAATGCATCTTGGGACCCAATGAGGTGTGGCAGATTAAAGTGCTATTACTGACCCCCCTTAGAACTGGGCCATCTGAAAATTGAAGTTACTGGACTGAGTTCTCCTGCAGCTTGGCTTGTTTGTTGCTTCTGTAGGATTGGACGAAGGCTGGGCTTGTTTATGTGGCCGGTAAAGAAAGGTAGATAAGATACCTATAATTATAGCATAACCACATCGGGACATTCTTGCCTAGAAAGCTCTTCGTTTTCTTGTTGCTTTCTTTTGCCCTTTTACAATCTTACATTTTGTTCCAACAGTAGGCATCTCACATATCTTTGTTTTTTTTTTTTTTGCAAACTACAACTTCCAATATGCTGCCCGTTCCTCTAATTCGCCTGCAATGCGGGGTCAATTCATATGAATGGGGTAAGACTGGCTCCAATTCTGCTGCCGCCAAGTATGCTGCAGCTACACCATCTGAGGGTTTTACTGTCCAAGAAGACAAGCCTTATGCCGAGGTAAGAGGCACAATATAATTGAAACGCAATGGTCATGGTCGAGACTGCCATGAAATTAATACGATGATTAGATCATATAGCTCATCGGTACTCAGTTGCGTGTGATGTCATATATAAATGCGGAGGCTAATACTGCATATAGCTGTGGATGGGCACTCACCCCTCAAACCCATCTCGTGATGTTAAGACTGGCCGCACGCTTCTCGAATTGGTCGAAGGAAACAGTAGTCTTCTATCTACGTCGATCGCGGAAAAATTCGGCTCTAAGCTACCATTCTTGTTCAAGATTCTGAGCATCAACAAGGCGCTTTCTATCCAAGCACACCCTAACAAGAAGCTTGCTGAGGTTTTGCATGCTCGAGATCCTGCTCACTATCCAGATGATAACCACAAGCCTGAGATGGCCATTGCTATTACTCCCTTCGAGGGACTTTGTGGCTTTCGTCCCCTGGCCGAAATTTCCCACTTCTTAGAAACAGTTGCCCCATTCCGCTCACTAGTTGGCGAGGAGACGGCTGCTGCCTTTGTTGCCAATTCTAAGGTTCAGCCCGAGGAACCTTCCGAAGAGCAAGCCGCGGAGAGCAAGAAACTGCTGCAAAGTCTTTTTGGTGCTGCTATGTCTGCTTCTACTAAGGAGGATACACTAGCCCCTTTAACGGCCGAGCTTATTGAGCTGGCCATGACACAGGGCGAGGAATTTGCCAGTGGTGGTGTCGCTTCTACTTCTGGAGCGATTCTTGGCGAGCTCATTACCCGTACTCACGGCGAGTTTGGCGTTGATATTGGAATTTTTGTTCTTTTCTTCCTTAACTTTGTCACACTTGAGCCTGGCGAGGCGCTGTTCCTAGTTGCCGATGATATCCACGCATATGTTTCTGGTGACATCGTTGAGTGCATGGCTGCTTCTGACAATGTTGTTCGCGCCGGCTTCACCCCCAAGTTCAAGGATGTGAGCACGTTGGTCGATATGTTGACATACAAGTATGCTCCTATCGACCAGCAAAAGATGATCCCTACCGAGTACCCTTATGCGACTCTGAACGCAACGGGATATTCTTCTGCAAGCTCCGTCATGCTCTATGACCCTCCGATTGATGAGTTCGCTGTTATTCGCACCAAACTAAATGGTAATGGCGCCAAGGCTACGTTTGACCCTATCGAGGGACCAAGTGTTGTTATTTGCACTTCTGGTCGTGGTAAGATTTCCGTTGGGCCGAAGAGTGAACCTGTAGAGGCAGGCTATGTATTCTTTGTTGGTGCTACAGCAGAACTGGTTCTGGAGTCTGAGGGTGGTCAAGACGACGAATTTGTGACTTTTAAAGCGTTCTGCGAGATCGAAAGCCCCAAGCAAGCTTCTTGATTTTATGGTATAATATAATAAATAGAATGAGATTTCCAACTAGGTAGCCGTAGTGCGGCATTGTTCAAGTATAAGCGTGACAGTGAATGATAGGGTTAAAAATAGTTCCTGTATTATATATTGCTTTCTGGCAGAATCACATAGTTTCATTTTGCATTTATGATTATTCAAATAGTTTTTATTTTTATTCATTAGAAAGAAGTAACTTAAGTTTTATATTATCATCGAATATAGAGCCACCGCAAAGCTAGCAAGACTTGACTTTGCTTACATATAGGATATACAAGTATGTCTGTGTCTGGTGCTTTTGACCTTTACACAATGTGATCGGTCTGGTAATACGGGTTGTTAGGGTCATAGGGGAACTTGCGGACAACAACATCGCCCTTATATTCCCACAAGTCGACAGTGGCCGGCTCGTAGTCTACTGTGCAGTTTTCCGAAACTTGACCAAAATCGACGACCTCGGCAGCGGTCCCGTTGCCGTACTGGATGCGAATCATGTTGTTGGTGCGGCGTGACTGGTCCAGCAGGAAGTAGTTGGAAGGCATGAACTGGATACCTGAGTGGGCAGTCGTGAAGACAGTGTTAGGAAGATCGCCAGTGTGGGGGACATGGTGCATGCCCAGGTTGAGCCATAGGACAAGATCCTCGTTGCGGAGATCTTCGCCGTCGAAGAATTTACTAAAGTCTATTGGCGGGTCGTGCACATCCTGCGAGTTGTAGGCGTGAGCCAGACGGGGCTCGGTGTCCTTCCGCTTGGTTATCTGGACATCGTACTCGGCCCAGTGGGCGCTGTTGACCAGGTTGCTGGACTCTTCAACCGTCAGGTGGCAGGTGCCGGTGTAAGGCAGGACACGGTAGCCTGGTAGCTCGCCATATACGTTGGGCTGGTCCTCGGAGACAACAAGCACCTGGGTCTTGCCATTGTCGGCCCAGTTGAAACGCGAGTGGTCCTCATTGTCAATGAACGAGCGCTTGACCTGCATGGTGTTACGAGGCTTGTCGGACCACGGGTAGTACTTGGTGACGGGGATAGTGCTCATCAGCTGGATGGAGTTGTTGAGGCCCAAGATGTCAAAATCAGCCTTGAAGTTGAGCACGTGATCGTGCATAGAGCCCGACAGATTATCGTGAATCTTGTAGCCGTAGTCACCGTTGTGGGCGTAGTAAGCAGACTGTATGTATCCGGAGGCACGGACCTCGACAGCGATGGAGCCGTCCATGGAGAAGGTGTACGAGAACATGTAGTCATAGTTGCCGATGGTGGACACAGAGCGGACAGTAAACTGAGTGTTCTTAGAGATGGAGATGTATTCGGAGCTGGAGTGACGCTGGATAGGGTAGTCGGTATCAGTCTCGAACAGGCAGATGGAGTTCAAGTGGGTGTGAGTAGTCTCGCTGACGTAGAATGAAGAGTTCAAGAACGTGGCATAACTAGGGCAGTCATAGCCTTTGACCATCTCGAACGCATAGGGTCCGAAGCCGTAAAAGGTATCGAGGTAGGAGGTACCGGACTGGACGGGATCATTACCGGCATAGTGAGCCAGGGCTTCCTGCAGACCAAGCTCGTAGAGAATGCGAGTGCCCTCGTAGCGGATATCGAACAAAGTCATGCCAACATCGCGGGAGAAGGCAATGTAGAACGAGAAACCCATCCACTCGATATATTGAGCGCTAGAATCCAGGCTGTAGCGGGATCCAGCTGGGGCAACCTGAACAGGTGGTTGGAAAGCATCTAGAGGGAAGGTCGCACCCTGCTGGTCAGTGCCAGCCCAGTCGCCCTCGATATTAGGGCTGTTCTTTTCGAAACCCTCGGTCCAGTAAGCAGCACGGAACTCTTCGGTGGTCTTGTAGTAAATGTTGTTGTATAGCCAACCTTGGAGTTCCCATTTGCTGGGATCACGGCCCGTGACATCGCTTTGAACATAAAGACCGAGAGGCAGTAGAGTCTCGGAGTCAAATCCAGAGTAGGGGTAGTTCCAGAAACCATCCCAGCGGATGATACGGTCATTATCTTGCCACACAGGGTCGATACCCCAGATATCCATGGTGTCGTTGTCTAGGCCCATGACAGTGCCATTCCACAGGTCTAGAGTTATGTCGGCAATGGAAGCACCAATCTTGTACAGCCACTCCGAGTACAAAATATCGTCAGCGTCGGCATCGAGGTTGCGCACACGACCCTCATTCTGCTTGGTGTAGGGGAATGTTAGAGGCTGCCAAGTAGTGGTGCCGTTCTGGACTGGAACAGGGCCAATCATTATGTCTTGGTAGTAAGGGTTCTCAGTGGCACGGTAATCGAGCACAGCATGGGCATACTTGACTGGCTCAGAGGAGTTGCCATCGATATACTGCAGAGCATCGGTCTTGTTGGGAACAAGAGTCTCGATTAGGATGCTGGAAAGGGTTTGTTAGTGACTGGCCTGACCTGACTAGACGGGATGTGAACTTTAGAATTGAAAGAAACTGACATGGTGTTATCCCAAGACGTAGCATTTTCGGACATAGTAAGGTTAAGTTCTGGCTGGTCGAACATCCAGGCAACCAGACCAACAGCTTCGCTCTCGGTGAGAGACGACCAGATATTGGTCTTGGGCGCGGTGACGTTGGTGACGGACGCCTCCTTACACGCAGGAAGATCTATGTCGTAGGGGATGTTGGTGTTTCTGACGCCCATCGAAGCCTCAAGGCTACGCTTCAGGTTCTGTGCCATCTTCTTGCGCGCCGGACCCTTGTGAACCCACGTACTTTTGGGCAAGGCGGCAGCTTCCTGGACCAAAGAGCCCAGGAGAAGCACTGCAAAACCCGTGCTCTTCATAGAGGGATACATCGTGGAGACAAAGAGTGAACTTGTCGAGAATAGGATGTATGTAGAGGAGCAGGCTCTTTTTGGGTCTGGTTCCAATGACTGGTAAGTAGTAAGGAAGAAGAGAGATGGAATGAAGATGGACGTTTGCACGATGCTATCATATCTTCTTATATATCTCGATGACGCTAAGGCCAGCAAGGTACAAAGCCAAGGGGTGCATTTAATGAACAACTTAAATAGAAATTAGACAGCCTGCTAAGGCTGTATCGGTATAAGTTAGGCATTTCCGTCGGTACCCCGGTTGCCGGTGCCACGTTTAGTGCTTTTGGTCCTCTTAGTTCTGATATATAGTAATGGGAACACATACGACTTTAACTGGTTTTATTAGTTTGGGCATATATACACAGAATGTCCAACATAACTAGCTAGTCAGTTATTGCTTACTTCTTACTAGTGATGGTTCAGTTGTAATAAGCTGCCAGCCTGGATGATAAGCTAACACCCCCCTCCTGGTAACGAATCTACTCTGTACCTTTACGAAGGAATATACTATGTAATAAGTGATCTGTGTGCAAGCCAACAGGAACAAGTGTTTCTTTGGATGGTCAAGTTATTCTTCGTAGTACTGCCCTTTATAATTCCGCTATGGACACCTTATCTACTACTATGTACATCCTATCATATCTTGTCGACAGCGCAATCGGGCTTCGTTATACCTGACTAGCCAGCTTCGGCAACCTGAGTATTTTAGACTTGTAAGTTTGCCTGCCTGGAGGCGAAAATCGAAGACCAAAGTACTGGAAGGATTATCGACAAAAGCCAACTACCCAAGTGTGTCTCTTCTTCCAAGACAGACTGATGCTACATCGCTTACTTGTCTTATCTGACTCCCACCGGCCGGCTGAGCCACTACTGAATCGGCCATTGAAGATTGAAGATTGAGCTACAACCCCGTTTTTAGATACTGTTATTATAATTGTATTGATCACCTTTGCTGGCGTTGCAATCGTGATGTTAGGATATCTGAAGTAAGTCGCCCTGTGGAAAACGTCCCCGTTCCCGGTTAGACGTACAGATTGCCTCCTATTGTTTGCCAGATTGGGCCTACTTGGAGATGTTCGATGCCATGTAACTATCTATATACATGTACATGGTGCATGTGTGTGCTTCTGAGTACAAAGTCTTTCTGATACGAGGATAATCGGCGGATCTTATCTTCTTCTAGAGACAGGCAGTTGCTAATACTATTGTCCTATATTCTTTCTACAAAGTAGGCTTCTACTATTGTATTAGCCAATACAATCGAGAGCGACTCGACAACAGCTTGCATATGTTAAGTTGTACTTACTAGATATATCACTTTACCTGTTCTATTCACACTTTGCATGTGGAATGAGAGAATACAAGAGAGCCTCATAATAAATAAAAAGGTATTAGTACATGTGATAAGATCATAACAGCCTTCTGTATAAATGTATATGGTCTAATTTACTCAATGGAAGATAGATGGCTTAGCTTTTGTCTGATTAGCAATTCGCAAGCAAAGCAGATACAACAAGAAGCCCATCACGACGGAATCTTGTACGTGTTTGTGTTGCCGAGCTCGAGTCAAAAACGGCAGGCTTACTAGTACTATATAAAGATAACGATGATAAGATTATCTGCAGGCCTCACTAGCCTAAAGTCAACTCAAGTCAGAAATCCTTCCTTTGCAAAAGCACACCCCCCCCCCCCCCCCCAGAACCAGCCTATCAATATATCTTAGATACCCGTATTCCTATAGTGAACTTCATTTTCTACGACTAAATAACTGAGGTAATTCATGGTAGAATATCGCACCCCCCTTTGTCGAGAAAAGTAGCATGGCTTATTCGCTGCATTCGGTTATTCTCTTCAAGGATGGAGGATATACTATTTCACGCTTAGCTGCTAAGTGGTTCTCAATACTGTACTAGCACTAACCCCACTAACCTCCTTTAGCCATAGAGACGGACGTAATAGCAAGAGATAAGAAAGCATTTACTGTAGTGTAGCATCAAGAAGCACAATTAGAATTAATGACACTTGCTTGGAAGATCACGATTTCTCAAAGCTTGTGTGCGTGGGGGGGGGGGGGGGGGGGTGGGGTGACTAGAATTTCTTGAAGAGGAAGACAATCTACTTGATCTCCATGTTAAGAGGGGGATATAGACAATGTAAACAACATAGCCGCGTCCATAAGGCACTTGTTATAAATATCTGCTCCAGGTGACTTGTAGAACTCTAGAAACATTAACAGTTGCTATGCATCTAATGTATTTCTAGCTCAATATCGAAAGTTTCTTAGTCTATGAATGGAAAATCAGCGTATGCTACTGCACAAAGGCGGGGTTGCTGTGTTTTTCTTATCAGTACACTGCTGGTTGAATGTTGGTACAAGAGCACAGTCTTATCACAGCGAAGACTTACAGGGAAAGCCTAATATCGACTACCCTGAGTGCTAGTAATAGTTGTCAGTTGACCGACCAAAAAGCTCCAAGCTTTGTATTTGAGCTAAGGTAGCATATCAAAGGCATCTTAAAGTTGAAGTTGAAACTATGCCTCCAAATATTCCTATCAACTTAGAGCCAGAAGTTTGAGTACTGATGCCGCACCCGAAGTATGTATATCATCACTCATACTTCGCATATCGGATATGATTGGGCTGTTACCTTGTACTTGACGCACCATTTGATTAAAGTTATCTATACACGTTATATTGCCACTATCATATTAGATGACCTATAAGTAGCTTTGTAGTGTTTAGTCCGGAAGTATTAATTCTCCTATCTATACAACTGATAGGCCGGCATATTTCGCTACCATGTCCGATAAGTACATGTTTTCTTCACCAACATAAAGCAGATTATATTAAACTAATAATTTTAAAACTTTATATAGAAACAGAGCTAACGATGTATAGTGATCATTGAATTCAGTTTCTGGCCGAGGCAAACTTGGTATATAGTTGAGCGATGCTGCTATTGGAGTGTATGTATATAGATGAATCAGGGAGCCAAATGATATTCTAAAAACTATGTCATATAATTTGTACAAGCATCCCTCTACTCATCCATTTCCCAATTATGTATACCAGGATACTTCCTACCATTCTCAAATACAGTTACATGTGATATATGTGCTAGGGGTGTATCTAGATAAAGCTAATGAACCATTCAGCTCGGAGCGGTTCACTGTTCATGCAAGAAGCAGGGAGCCGGAAAAGCGGATAGATAACAGTGGTCTTCTAATCGGAGATACGATACAGGCTTGGTATTGCTGTCAGTAGCACAGTTTCTATGACTTAATTCAATTTACAAGATTCTACATACAGAATTGTAGAAGATATCACTTTGAATGTTAGGATACGTCTTTTTGGGTTGTAGCCTATTACTGTATATTTGACTTTATTTTATAGGAAGGGAAGAACATCGACTACACTGTTAGATGATTTGATGCCAAGCAGCAATAGTGAATATTTGATACTGCCCAAGGATATATACACGAGTGTTGAAAAACGCCCAAGATTTAGAGCGAGGTAGTGATAAACTTGGCAAAACATCACATTTATGACAGCTTACATGCTAAATCTGACAATTACTATTACTTAAATTTCGAGGCTCTATTAACAAGCCGTGTCCTCTTGTGTCTGAAGCTATTGTTTATTTGCTTCTCTCCAAGGACCTTATCCATAATATCAGATTCCCAAGTCCAGACAACCGCTAGCTATCCGTAGAATTAATTTAAGTATATTGGCGCGGATCTTCCAACCACGCAAGGCTAAAAGCGTAGATACTGCCACTAGATATATGCAGCCGGTGAATATCTCAGTGTCGATGTATATCTCTATCCCCGAGACTGTTTCGAGGGCAACAGCTTCACTAAATGTACATAGCAAGGCTAAAATTGGCCACATGAGATTCAGCACAGAAGGTATCTTGGCAATGCCGACGATCTCTACAGTGACAGAGGCTACAGTCGTTCAAAAGGTACCATCAACAGTCCCACCGGCGATTGCAAAGAAGATGAAGACTCCAAGACTCTTGGCGGGAATCCGGACGCCAAATATGAATACGGTGCAAAGCAGTGTTATGCCGGTGGCCATATTGATGCGCCCGGAGCGATCACTCAGATAGCCGATTAACGGCTAGTCAAGACTTTGGCCGAGATTAATCATGGCGCTAATAAATGATGCGTTCATTAGCTGCATCTAGTCCGATGCTGTTTTGCATAGTTAGCGAGGTTGAAAATCAACACTACATAGCCTAGGATGGAAAACCACCTAAAATATAGCAAGAGAATGTACTCGAAGCGATGGAACATCTTGGTATCAGATGCATTTTGCTTGGAACCAATGGCCCCAGTGACGATCCCTTGACAAGAGTCAAACATGCAAGTTTGAGAACAAACGCTACGATCTCAAGAGTATGGTAAAGCCATGCAACTCCGCGTTTCTTCATAATGGTACCGGACACGAAGAAGTACAAAAGACCACCGAGGCCAGACCCCGCAACCAAGAGTCCGTTAGCAAAGCGATTATTTTGATTCAAACCACTGTGAAACGACGTTGAAGCTAGGCACGAACAAAAAGCTTATGTCGACACCAAACAGCACGCCTTGAGTTATAAGAAGGTGTCAGATCTGACGAGCAAAACTAGTAGTTCTTAAACTAGCTGCTTCGAGCACAACACTAACATACAAGGTCTCCTTTATGCCCAAGATTACGCGCGGACTTAGTAGTCAAAGGCGAGATCAGCAGGGCACACAAGGTGCTCGAAGAGTCGATAAAGGCAAAGTGTAGAGAGTTTTCTTTAGGGTAGGTACTGTTAGCAAGATAGTAAGCTAAGAAGACTCCGTAGCTGCTGTTAAGACCCCATGTGTGACAGTTGATGATCACTATACAGATTGTACACACCCATCCATAGCCTCCGCCGGGATGCTCGTCTGCAGGCGCAGGTACCACTTCAGAAAAACAGAAGCGGCGTCTATAGGCCGAGCTGCAGCTACAGCGGGCGCTGGCTCATGCTTGCAGGCGGTGCTGACGTTGATATTGTCAATTTTAGCGGATAGATCAGCCTGGGCGTTTCCTTGGCTTAGGGCTGTACGCCCGTTCTCGAGTGCCATGTCGATGGTGATAGGGTGTGGCGTAGGTACTGGAAGATGAGGAAATATGTAAGTATTAATAAAACCTTTGTTCTAGAAGGGGGAAAAGAAGCTCCGAGGCAATGAGAACAACCAACAGGACACACACACTACGACAGGGTCTTTGACAGGTGAATTCGGAAATAAATATACTAAGCCAGTCCTAGTTACACTATATAAATTTTCTCAGTTAGATTCCAGACACTTGAAAAAAAAGTATAAATGCTCTGGCGACCATAATGGTTGTGCTGCTCAGGTTGACCTCGAAATGTAGCAAAACACCATCTTGAGATAAGGAAGAAAGAGGCTGGACGTGGTCAATTAGCGGCCTTTTTAGAGTAGAAAACAAAATTTCTCTGTATGCTAAAAGCCAGTCTAACCGCGATGATTAGAAGCGCAAGTGAATATTTCACACGTTTAACCCCCAATTTCCAGTTATAGACAGTTTCATCGTTAAGCAACTCCGTCAAATATCGGAATCTTGTCCTGCAAGCTAGAAATACCCGAGTATAAAACAACGATAGTTATATATATGACCAGTTCTAGAAACTCAACAAGATTAATGATTAAAAAATATATATCTATATATATATATATATATATATATACCCAGTTATTCTCGCCAGGGCTTACACCATTAGGCTTGAAGGCAAACCACCAGGCCTCACTAGAAAAAAACTCTAGCATAAGAACATTAACTATATAATGTGTAGAATACTCCAAGCATTAGATATTGGCTTCGTACATCTAGACATTACAAGTACTAGTCAATACATCTATCTGACATTACTACAAGATTATGTGAACTTATTTGTTTACCTTGCAAAGCATCCACTGAATAAGTGGCCCTGCTATCTACTACTGGAACAAAAGTATATGATAATAACCTGTTCACATGGAAAGTGCATATATATGTCCATCTAATATATAAGTTTTGATGGTAACACATAAGACCCAGTTAAGTGATCACAGACTGTACAACATGTTGCAATATATCATAGCGTGATGTTGCTTTAAACGGATTATCTTTTAATCAGATGAGATAAATCACGTATTTAGGAAACGAAAATGAATCTTTACACTGAAAGGCTAAGATGAAAAGCAAGCCTCTTTATATGTACATGTTTTATGTGGTTATGCTGTCCCAGTTCTACCTTCTTAGTCTGGTATACAAGCATAGTGTGAATGGGTGCCTAGAATCATAGACAGTTCCCACCCGCTCACGCTGTCATAGAGTAGGACGTTGGCGTTGGCGGCCGTGCACGGCGCCAGTCGATCTGTAATCTGATATCACGAATTTCTTCCTCTTGAACACCGCAGTCAGTGACAGCAAAGTCCATGACACGCCTCGCACGACCCATAAGGTAGCCTGATGCTTTGGACCGACGGTTCTCGTCACGCGACAGCTCAGCGCTACGAACATCGGCCTCGGTGGCATCGTCCAGCATGCTACCTTCAATACTGATGAAGGACTGGTCGCCACGAACACCAACATCAAATCTCTTGATACGGAAGACAACCTTTCCATCAACTGGAGTACCGTTAGCATCGGTCCAGTAGCCTGTTGTCTGCGGTACAGTCTCGCCATCCACCTGCATGAAGCCATCCTCTTGCTCAATGTCCTCCGCGGCTATCCAGCGCCAATCTGAAGGTAAACGTGATGCCTCAATAGAAGCGTTGAACCGACCCCAAGAAACAACACCAATGTGACCCTCAGTCTGAAGTACAACCTCCCCTTCCATCCATGCGCCAGGAGACGGCACAAACAAGTCCAAATCAGCAGTAACCCATGTATATCCAACAGCAAATTCGTCGCGCGATTGTACCTTGACGGCAACATTATTGGTCTCAGTGGCACCTGAGCGCGACGGATGCTCGTTGACACACACATTGCGAAAGTTGAGCAAAACACCATGGTATACAGATGAGTAGCGTCCCAGCATAGGAGTAAGTAGTTGCGCAGAAGCCGCAGCTGCGGGCTTGTCAAAACCAACCGGGTATAAAGTGGTTTTCATAGAATATGTCTGCGAGTAGAGAGGGAACTCGAGTTCCTCGGGAGCAAATGCCGGTTTGATATAGCCTTTGCTTGTCGGCTTCGCTTCAATAGATTGAATAGGTGTGTCGGGATTAGGTGCCTGGGGTTTTGTAGCAATGGAAGTCAAGATGTCATTCTCAGAGCTACTTTCGTCACTGCTTGACGTGTCTTCTGGTGTCGTGTTTTGGTCGGTTTGGGCACCAATCTCAATGCTGGCACTGGGTTTCTCATCGTCGGACTCGGAAGAGCTAGTGTTGGACTCTAAAGAGAGTTCAGGCTTTACGATGGCGATCTTGGTCTTCTTCGGTTCCTTTTCCTCCTCTTTTTTCTTCTTGTCGGTAAGCTTCTTTTGGGGTGGCAGCTCAACCTCAACCCGTGATTTAGATTTCTTAGACGGTTTGACCTTCTGCTTCTTGCTTGCAGCGGAAGCATCTAGCTCCTCATCACGGGGACGCTTCTTATCAGCAGACTTCGCCATTGTCTCGAGTGTTATCAATATCAGATTAGCACAGAACACAATTAAGACGCAGAAAAGATTTAGTGAAGAAACAATGGTCAGGCGATTAGAGGTGTTGTTAGTATAGATACAAGACGATATCGAAAGATTGCCGACTATACTCGATATAATATTTTTTGATACCCTCACTACGCTACTGTAATGCGACAACTTGGGGAAAAAAAAGTTGCGCTTATCGATAAGCAATTTTGATCTTATCTCAAAAGTTTAACTAGCTTATCGTTACCGGTGCTGGTATTGCGCCACATTGTGGGGCTTATGAGGCGTTCATTCAAAGATAATAGCGTCAAATCATAGTTTATTGATTCTATATGGCTAGGGTTACCTCAGTTTTATTGCCTATTACACAGGCTATCAAGTATGTAGCAAACCCTACTGTAAATATTGATAACATATCATACACTTTTGTCCCCGGTTGGATAACGATATAGTAACATACAGCCGGCCCGGGTATACAGTAGAGAGCGGCGCTCTGTAGCATTCTGATTAATGGTATAGGTGGACCCAATATCTTAGAGAGTTCCATCAGCGTCAGAAGTACGGATATAAATGTAATAGTCATTATGAGCATATCGGCATCGTCTACTGATAAGAATTACTCATTGACTGACAGACACAGCTTACTCGCAACATGACGATCATTTCATGATAACAAAGAGTACTATAGCACCAACTATTCAGTGATGTGGGAAGTTAAACGCCAGCATGAGACTAATGATCCAAACGAGTAATGAAATAATAAAATGATAACATGACTGATTTAGTATAGTAGGAAGAATGGCGGGTGTTACAAGCAGTTTTAGCGGGATATTTGGCTGGAATCCCGGTAAATGTAGGATCAAGCAAATCGTAGATAGGGCATACTATTCGATTATCGACCAACTAAATTATTATTACTTTTCGCGTTTGTAATGCGATTGAGTCTAACAGTGAATGGCACTGTATCGCTTCGAACCAAGAATCTAGGCTTAAAATCGCCAAAGGCAAACAAAGCTTACAAGTCGTTATCTGTAAGTCACGACTGGTCTGAGCGTTCAGCGATCAGTTCTCAGAAAATAAAAATATGCCTATCAGTTTTCCACTAGGGGAAATTCAATCCCCGCGGAGATGATCGTACTTGTTATCACTCTATATTCTCTTCTTTGCCTATAGACGCGCAAGCAAGAGCAGAAGGCCTATCAAATCTTGGCCAGAGCTCTTGGTACTAGTGTCTTATGCTGCATTCCAGCGTTGTCTCTGTCTTATAAGTTTTCCTTCTATCTACTATCTAGAGACAGCGAGTGCTGAGTACAGGGGAACGAACATCTTTGGATAAGCAAATACGGGGCGTTAGTCCACTCTACCTACCGATGAACTTTAACTTTGAGTGGGTTGAAACAGACTTAAAAACTTAAGATTAGCACAAAGCAACGATGTCGATTGCCACGACACTGTCGATCATGGTTAAAAAGAAAGCAAGCCGTGTTTCCTTTTACTAATGTAGTAAACATTTGTAGCCATTCTGCTATCAGACTCGGCACAACGCAGGATAGAAAGAAACAGGAACAGTACGGTCTCGTTTCCAGAGGTGTGCTGCTATATGAGCCCTGCAAATTTCTTATCTCCAAAGGATTCAGTAGACCTAGTTGAGAAACCAACATGAGAAGGGATCGTGCCTCCAGTTAAAAAGCTAGTGTAAGAGTAATAACGATAACAGCTATACATAGTTACTGCGTTTTGTGTGTGTGTGTGTGTGTGGGGGGGGGGGGGGCGCAAATGGTGTCATGGCTTCTGCTAGGCAAGGGATGGTTTTTGAAACAGGTCAGCGTAAGCCCAGAGCCGCGAAAAGAAGATTATAATTGATAGAGTTTGAAATATAGTGATAGATATATGGCCGCTCTTGGCTCAGGCTAACGGCATCTTAGTTAGTCTAAGTGCTGGGTAAGACTATGGCGATCAAAGATCCACCACCGCATATATATTCCATGATCCATCGTTCATCCACACCCAGATCCATGCTCAGCTTGTCTAGTTACTATCCAAATCTGTAGTCATCGCGGCAAAACTCACCATCAGTCCTTGTTTGATCAGAGCATTGATAGAAAGTGACTTGTGCCATGACAGCCACTACCATTTTAATTTATTGACGGTGCTACCATTATTCTTGCTGCTTCTGTCTCTGCTTCTGATACTACTCTATCGTTTTGCTTTCCGCTAAGTCATCAAGCCACTTAAGAACTCCAGTCCGCATCTATTCTTTTCCGGCTCTAGTTGTTTGGAATCTCTCCGGCTTTTTAACCGCCAGTATTCTCCCAAGCGCATCCTGTCTGACCCTCAAAAATTATCCTTTTCCTTCTTAGGCACCTCAGAGATTGGCTCATGATATAATAAAGTCTAATTTAATACGGAAATATAATCTGTCACTCCATGTCCAGATAAGATAAAAGACAGTTACAACAAACGGCTACTATTTTGTTTCATCCTTGGGGCTATTATCATATCACGTACATAACCACATAGCCAACCACACGGTCGCCACTGCCAGGTCTTATCCTTTCTTTCCAATTCAGACTCTTTGAGGATAACTGCAACTCCAGCTCCATCATCCCCCTGTGCTCTTGGCCGAGGCTCATTGGTCTTGTATCTGAAATATATAGTGCAGTTATAGCGCCACGAGCTCTCCGCCAACACACCTATACAGCACACTTCACACACGAACTTTATAATGAGCAGCTTAATGCCACCGAGTGAGGTTGGTCCATCCACAATGGATATCCAGGATGAGGCTCAACTAGAGCAGTTTGGCTACGAGCAGGAACTCGATCGCCACTGGAGTTTGATGCAAAATTTTGGTGTATCCTTCTCCATCATCGTAAGTCTTGGCATCTCCAACCCCCAACAGCCCGAACTCCACGTGCTATGGTTATCGACAACTCTAACCTCCGACTTCAACTATCTTTTGATATATTTAGAGCGTTATAACTGGTTTGACCACACTCTTCAGTTATGGTCTTGCTAACGGTGGCCCAGCCGTCATGTCCATCGGCTGGATTGTCGTATCAGTAGCCACCATCACTGTTGCCATGGCCATGGCAGAGGTTTGCTCTGCACTTCCCACGTCAGGCGGTCCCTATTTCTGGGCTGCTTTGCTTGCTTCCGATAAGTGGTCGCCGTTCATGGCCTGGACCACAGGCTGGTTCAACTTCATGGGCCAGGTTGCTGTGACTACCGGTATCTCGTTTGGTCTAGCGTCTCTGATCTCAACTATCATCACTGTTAAGAGTCCTGATTATGAACAGACAGCTGCTCGCACTATTGGAATTTACGCCGCTATTCTTCTATCCCATGGTATTGTCAACACCATTGGCGTACGCACCTTGAAATACTTCAACAACTTCTCCATCTTCATTCACTCTGTCGGCATCACTTCCATCTGCATTGCTGTCCTCGTCAAGGCCCCTAAGCATCAGCCTGCCAGCTTCGTGTTTGGTCACTTTACCGATGGTACCGGCGCTGATGGCTCAGAAGGCTGGGGCTCGCGCGCTAGTCCCGCGTATGTTGCCATGATTGGATCTTTGATGTCCCAGTTTACCCAGACTGGCTTTGACGCCTCGGCTCATCTATCTGAGGAGACTCATAATGCCTCCTGGAGTGCTCCCATTGGTGTTGTCACGTCGGTTATTTGTTCGTCGTTTTTCGGCTTCTTTGTCCTATTAAGTTTCCTGTTTTCGATCCAAGACCTTGACAGAACTATCAACAGTGAATATGGCCAGCCCGTTCTTCAGATTCTTGTTGATTGCCTTGGAGAAGATGGTGCTATAGCTGTCTTCTCGATCATCTGTATCTGCGTATGGCACTGTGGCCTGTTCTCTATCACCAGCAACAGCCGCATGATGTACGCCTTCTCACGCGATGGCGGTATTGTAAGTACCAATAACCCCTTTAAGCAACTATACCTCCATACCCTCTAGATTCTAACTTCTTTATAGCACCCATTCTTCAATAAGGTCGACGACCATTTCAAGGTTCCTATCCGCACCATCTGGCTGGCCATTACTCTTGCTTTCATCCTAGCTCTGCCTTCTCTGGGCTCGTCAGTTGCTTATTCTGCTGCTACTTCTATTGCCACAATTGGTCTCTACCTTTCATATGGTCTCCCTGTCCTAGGAGGTCTGATCTGGCACTCTGAGTTTCAGAAGATGAAGGGTCCTTTTAACCTTCGTTCTGCTTCGCGTCCTGTTGCTCTTGGCTGTGTCCTCTGGATTGCCCTTATCTCTATCGTCTTCTGCCTCCCCACTATCAACCCCGTTACTGACCAGACACTCAACTACACTCCTGTGGCTGTTGGTATCCTCCTGCTCGGTACGCTGGGTACATGGGCTCTATCTGCTCGTAAGTGGTTCATTGGTCCCTCTCTGGAGATCCAGGAGGCTATTCGTGCAGTCAACCAAACTGTGCCTGTCTCCCCTCCCAACGAGAAGTCAGTTATGAATGACAAGTCCACCGCAACCTCATAGTTCAAGTTGTCTATAAACAGCTCAGTATGGGGATTATTGCAATTTTATTTGTAATGGATAGGAGGAAAACGATACCCACGATATTTGTAGCAACGGCATGTCGCATTTTTATGTTAGTGACAGCCATTTACCTATGTAACAACATACCTTAAATACTAGTCTATGATAAAAATTAATATACAAGTAACTACTTGTTAGTTACTTATTCTTATAGTAGTCTTCTTACTCTTTTTTTTTTCTTTCTTTCTACCTCCATGCTGGAACATGGGTCTTCAAAGGTACCAATGACAACTGCAAGTTATTCGCCTACATATTACCATTACATCTTATATCACAGCTAACCTTCAAGGGGTAACTTTCTAGCCGCCAGCAGGCATTGCACTCTAGTCGCTCAAGATAACACTTGCTCAGTTGCGCCGTTAGAATTGAACGCCAGCTTGCAAAGACCTACACTAGGATTGGATTACGCCGTCTCCTGCATCAGCCACCCATGCAGCTGAACGGAGAAGACCCATTAAACGATCAGCCCGCAAATGATAATCATATCCAAAACTATGGCCAGCCGTTGCAACGATAGATCTGCCAGTTACTTATCATCGGCGCTGGATAGAACGCCTAGATATTGAGGTGACGCTATGATGATGATCATAGGCTAGGCTTGGACAGATAGCGATTTCCAGGATCTGATGACGCTGCACTTGAGCCGCTATACCGGGCCATTCAGCGTTCTTCTATTCTCAGCTTTATAACCAGAATAAGACATACGCTCTGTGATATCAATCAACGTACGTGTAGAATTGATACCCGCCCACAGAACAGCTACATAATGATGAAATATCCTAGGTATGGAAGTTGTATTCTCATCTTCGTTAGCAGAGCCTCGTTGGCCCAGGCAAGTGAACTAATCGAGCCCTGTGTTTCCTGTAGAACACAGCTTGGTATGCTGTAAAGGATACTTGAGTTGATGGGAATTTATACGATGAAAATAGATAAATGAGAATAGTATCAGTATATCAAAGATGAGAAATCTGTCCTGAAAGTACATTGAGATATACTACATATCATCCCAACAGCAAGATCATAAGTCATCAGTTCAAGGGTACAGCTACGTATCAGCCTTATTACACTACACTTTAGCTTCTATCACAACAAACTTCGGTTCAAGATCACAAACATTTCTAGATTGGAAACAACACAGCAATAAATAACCCAATCACATAGATACGACACTGCTACTAGTATCTACTGCGACGAAGTCCGGTTGTACAATGTGTCGCTATTAATATTACAGATAGTATAACGCATTGACCAGCTAGGTCTGACAAAAGAGCGCGTAGAAGCAACAAGTATCAGTGACAGGTTCATAGAATCGCTTATTCCCTGTGGCTGAGGCCAGTATCTTGATGATGGATATGGCCAGAGTCTTGGTACTGTGAATATGCAACATGCGTGCAGATAATGGTCGCGAACACCAAAGATGCACTGATAAGCGGTTGATCCAGCTCACACAGCCTTCACGAGTTATTGATATGTATCTTGATATGCCCGAACGTATATATAACCCGTCGGTACTATTTACGGAGTCTTTAGATGATCCAAGACACCCTGGATATATTCTGATATAAACCGTGTTATAGCTGTAATATGTGTGTAGGCTTTGGTGTCGTTTGGGGTTTTTTTTGCACGACAAATTTAGGGCTTAATCTGGTGTGTGTGCTCTAGACTTTGGAAGTTCCTACCCTGCAAGGTTTATTTGAAATGAATACGTATTCGAGATATGGTTGAGACTAGTTTTGATAGAATGTGTACTGATATATCCAGTCTTCCTGGCATTACATCCAATGTTCTCTCACTGCCGAACAATGATTTTCTTGTATGTGTCATTTCGTCGCTGTAACTTCGACTAATCTCTGTAGGATATCTTCTGGTCATGAAAAGCCTCGATAAGTAGTGTCGGCGATGGCTTATTCAGCTTCCTTAAAAAGAAAAAGCACGGGGGCTATCAAAGCTCAGCTGTAGCCATGCACGTATCTTGATTCCTGAATCGGTACAACCAGGGTGTACTATGTATAAATCGATCATTTTTTCCAGTAATATAGTATAATTTTAAGTATTAGTTGGTTCATGATTAATACAAGTACCCAATGAAGAACAGAAAAAAAGAAACACTACGTACACTATGTACACTATACACTAACACGCATACAGTTAGGGTTACAGGTATACAAAAGTATAGCCATACTGAAGCTAAGAATCTTTGATTATCAGCATAACTACTACATTTTTTTTTACTGTAAGTTTTACTGCCAAGCCCTTTGACAGAGCAATATAGCAAAGGATTGACGTTTATGCCTTGTCGATATCAAGACGGGAGGGGCTCATAATGGAGAAGAGCTTGTTGTTCACCTCCTGGACAAGGCTTTACTGGGTCAAGTTTGACTGACTCCCCTATTCTAGAGCGTCTATATAGAACAAGAACCGAAGCAATAAGTGGTAGAGGAACGGGTCTGGCTGGCCAACCGTAAAGTATACTTGACTACTAGTGTAGTAAAAACGAAAGAGAAGAACAGACAAAGGCAAAGAGGAGGCAATCTCTAATTACCCGGCCCCTCGCCGCCTGAAATGAGATGATGGGCTTGTTTGGCCTAGCATTAAATCCTGAGCTAGTCTGCTGTCATTAACAAATCCAATTCGAATGCGACGGTAAGACAACATTGCTAACTAATAGTTGTCTTATTGACTGCAGAATCATAGCCAGATAAAGCCGCATTTAACAGCCGCAGATAACCTAGCAATCTATTTACTGATAGTGTCAGCATATCTACTACATCCAGCAAGATGAAGAACGAGAAGAAGAAGAAGACGGCGAAGTTATGTTAACCATGTTAGGTAATCCTAATGCCTTTGAAGCGATTCCTGGTCTAAGGCTAGGCGGTGAGGCTATGCATTTCCTTTGTTTTCATAGTACATATTTTGAGAAAAGCCCCCTTGGTTTGCTGGGTCAAAAAAATGATATGACTAGAAGCAGTAAGCTATTGTGATGAAGCCCTCATGAGAGGATAGTTTTACCCGATTTGAGGCCATCCTTTTTTTCCATTAGATAAGGTGGGTAATGATCGAGACACAAGGGCTAGATCATTTGTTGATACGTGCTTGCTTGGGCTTCAGATGGATCATTGCCACGCTAAAAGAAATGGCTATTAGGTTTTCTGGATTCTAAGTAATCAAGTCAGCCCTCCCGAAGTGGCATTTTTGGCCCAGAAAGCTAACTCCAATAAGCACGTATGGCTCTGCTTGAGATCACATCGCGTCGCAGTATCGCCTAACTAGTCTGCTTATGATCTGGTCTCTGGCTGGCAACTGGGCGTTTCTGTGGAATCTTCTTATCATGCATCTATGTATGTATGTACATGTGCCCAGTATATATTACATAGTACATATGCATCTGAGAGGAAGAAGAAAGTTAGGAATAAGCAAATAGGGTTGTTAGTATCATGACAAGTCGACTGTTCATTCCTTATATCTCGTAGCATTGTGTGTGTGTGTGTGTGTGTATTTTACGTCTACCTACATTGCTACGCAATCAAACGACGCGTTATTACTTTGCATGATTGTTGTGACAGTAGTATTGAACGTCGGTGTGTGGCCATGATTGCTACTGGTAAATATAGTATGTGCTACTACTATGTATTCAGAAGCCGTTAAAAGCCCACCAAGTGGAAACCCCACCATACAAATTTTTTATCTCATTATATTGGTTACCATCTTTCATCATGTACCATGCGTCGTTGGATGGTCCAGCAGCTTTGACAGTGTATGTTAGTACAATGTTGTTCAAAGAACAACTTATAAGGAGAACCTGCAAGATCAGATGTTTAAGGTATGAAATTATAGTATACATATTGCCATGCCATGTCGTGCCAGATCGTATTCTTGTTCTTTCTTTTGGCAATATTGCCAATATACATATGAAGTAAGCAACTGGCAGTATAGCTGGCCACCACATGACGAAGTCACTATAGTTTCGCCTCTATCTCCATAGGGCCGCCACAAGCTCCAATGGCCAATTCAGGCGACAGGAAGTGGGAGTAAACGGAAGAAAGGAGCTCTTTAGGTCGAGCTAAGAATTTCCCATCATGGCTATGGCGCGGACCCCGCATTGCCCATCCCATAGCCGTGAACCAAGATTATCACTGTGGCGGTTGACATTGACTAATGTTGCGGGCTGGGTGATAATGGCACCATTCTTAATGCTCTCTTGATGACTTAACGTGAAATCTCGTGGCTTTTGTTGATATTCGGAACACACTAGAAGAAAGCAAGTGGTCTCGTGGTCCATGAAGTCTACCGCTTTGGAGCGGGAACTGTTCAGGTGCTGAGACAAAAGTAACATTCCATAAATAAGTAGTAACTATTAGTAAGTTATAGTACATAACTAGTCTAACATATAGTTCCGATTATTAAAGACTGAACAAAATGATAAGAATAAAGGTAGTACTGATAGCATTATTCAAGGACTCTGTCTCTCTCTCTCTCTGTAAATGGCCCAAACAAGAAAACCTAGCCATAGCCCATTTCAAATTTATCGGGGATTTAATATTGCTATTCACTCTCTTTGTGATTTGATCATTTCTTGGGTTTTTGGGAGCCCATGAAGACTCTGGCCAGTGCTTTCGAGCTTTTTGCCATTCTCTTTTGTATTACTAGTATTACTACTACTAACTACATGCAAGCCAAGCCAGCACCAGGTTGGTTATTGTGGCGGGATTGTCCATAACAACCCACTGCAATTAACAGCATAAAAGTCCGTCGGTCCTAGCACAGGAGCCACCTCTCCTAACGAGACAAGGCGGCCTGACGCAGCTATCACATTAACCGCTATCATTACCCCTTTGGTTCCCCAGCATTCGTTTTGCAGGGTGGTTGCTGCTTCAATCCATTCATTCACTCATCAAAATAACCCCCCCTCCCCGGCTGCTAATGCTACACTCTTTGCCCTAGTTTTTGTTCTTACACTCTTTTGCGGCCATTCTTTGTAATAAATATATAGCCATGCCTAGCACTTGGCCCGGCGTCTTGTTCTCGTTTTCTTATGATTTCATTTACTGCCGTTCATTGTTGAATTCTATATACATATAATATATATAAATATATACTCTAGCCCTATTCCTCCCGTCATTCTACTTATATCACCTAGTATAAGACTCTTTCTGTCTCTCTCATCTTTCTCTATCCATTCGAGTTAAAGTTACTGCTGCAACTACCCAACTTGCTATATACATAAGTTGGACATACTCCATTCAAGTCTTATATATATATATCTAGATATATTCTTTACTACAGAATCTCGCCCGTTTAAATGTTCCGGACACCAATATCTGCCTTTCCAAGGTCTACGTCTCAAAGCTCCGTCCAATTTCGGTAACAGCCCATAGCCCGTTTGTTTGGCTCGTCAGAGACTATCGTTGTCCTTTACACGCTCTACCAACACGCCAATATCACATTCATATTTGACGGACCACTTTTGGCTGATCGTCTATCAGCTGTAGTCTCCAGCAGACAGTATCTACTTATTACAAACAGCATCCTTCATATTCGTCGCCATGCAACCGTCCGGTGTAGCCAGTGAGCAGGCCATGCAGTATTTCCTGTACCTGCAAGCCCAACTCTCTGTGCTCGAGACTCGTCGAGCAACCTTCTCATCGCCGTCATCTCCCCTAACACCTGCGCCTCCTATCCCACACAGCACAGGCACACGGTACCATTCCCGCTCGTCTCGTTCTTCGCGGCGCTCGTCCCTCAACGCTACGACCGGCCTGTGGCCCGCCGACTATTTCGTGTCGGCCGATGATCACGAAACCGACTCTTCTGTTTCTGCTTCAGTCATTGATGATGAGCGTCGTGTCAACGAACTCAATGAGGATATCAAGCGTACGCTTACCACGCTGCTTAACTGTGCAGATGTCCGTTCGGATGTTGACCGCCGGACATGGGTCCAAAGCCGTCTCATGGAGACTGAGCACGAGCTACGTTCAGGAAGACGCCGCCGAAGTGCCGCTAGTGTCGACGCTTAGAGCGTGCTTTAGATCGGTTATTGCAATAGTCTACCTGTAGATGCTCACCTCGTTTTCTTTCTTAGCTGTATCATTAGCAAACAAACATGTCATGTGTACCGCCATATAGTACATTACATTCATTATTACCGTAGCGCTATTTTCGTTTAGGTTGTTTGTTAGATCTGGTTACTTCGATAACGACTGTTAAATCTTTTTCCTTTACTTCGACTTTGATTCGCTCATTTGCCACGCCCAAAGGTCTAGCCCGTCTTAACAACAGCCCGCATTTCGCATCGGTTTCGCTCTGCTCTGCACGCCTAAAATTTGTTGCTTTTTTTTCCTATTTTTCTATATTTTACTCATTCGGCTTATCTTTAATGTCTCATTATTAACCTGTGGCTGGTCCATCTTTGATATTCGGCCTTGTCCAGGCGTCTTTTACTCCCTATGTTCCTATCAGTTCAACCTATGAGGCAGCCTTGCTTTTGATACTTGTTGTGCAAGTTTTAGCCTTTAAATATTGCGTTGATTTTATTTCTACAATATATATGTACCATTATGACGACATGAAGGGAACGGTGGCGTTCACCATGTTGTTCGTATAATCTTTTTTGTTTTGATTTGTTTTGCCATGCAAATTAGCGTGTTTCTTTTTTGATCAAAAAGTGTGTTAGATAGGTTTAATTGATATGTTGCCTAAATAGCTAACATTATCATTCAAGGGAATCATTTATATATCTACTTAACTGTGGATACCCATTGCATCTATATATCTCTTGAAGTGTCACTTTTACCTAATAAAAAAAAAGAAGAAAAAAAAGGTTGCCTTTTCATGATGTTGTGGTCTTAATATCACCATGCGTAAGCAATGAAAAGTAAATAAACAATGCTGACCTTGAAGCACAAAGTGGTAGAATTGTATATAACAGCATCATAATTAATAAAAAGTAAACGACGAGCTAGATGGTCATTTTGTTCTACGCATTTTTTATGATCATAACGTATTAATCGTAGCTTTAGTTTAGGGTTATACAAATGCAAGCTAACTTCCAAGGTCACGTGATCACGCATAGTGAGGAAAACGCATGGGTTTAATGTTCGCGATGGACAAGCTAAGTTTTCGGCGCGCCAACAAGCTCTACTAAATTAGAACAGAACATTCACTCGATACATCCTTTATTTTCTACATTCACAAGATTATGTCAGTATTGATTGAGACCAGTGCCGGCGATCTGGTCATTGATCTGCTCGTCGATTATGCGCCTAAACTTTGCGAAAAGTAAGTTATCTCGAACTCATATTCCAGAACGCTGACTTGGTTGGTATCTATCAACTTTCTAATTCGCAGCTATGAAGTAACTTTGTATGACCTAAAATACTCTACGTGAGGGACACTGCTAATCGCACTATCATGTTTATTACAGTTTTCTGAAGCTTTGCAAGATCAAGTACTACAATTTCTCTCCCGTACACTCTATCCAAAAGAACTTTTCCTTCCAGACTGGCGACCCTCTTGGACCCCTTGCTACCGAATCTGATGGCGGTACATCAATATGGGGCCTGCTTTCCGGGTCGCCAGCCCAGAAATCGTTTCCTGTCGAGTTCAATTCCAAACTTAAACATGCCGAGCGCGGCACTGTAAGCATGGCAACAGTCCCGATCGGAAGTGAAGCGGATGCGGATCGCGTTGCCGCATCTCAGTTCATGGTGACGTTGGGTGATGACACAGACTTCCTAGACGGAAAAGCCGCAATTTTTGGCAAGGTCGTCGAAGGCTTTGACGTGCTGGAGAAAATAAACTCAGCCATCATCGACTCCCAGGGCCATCCGTTAGTAGATATCCGACTGTTACATACTGTGATCTTGGACGATCCGTTCCCGGACCCAGACGGTCTCACTGAGCCGCCATCGTCGCCTATGCCTTCCAAGGCACAACTCTCTACTGTGCGCATTGAAAGCGAAGATGCTCTCAACGCTGATGCTGACCTCGACGAAGAAGAAAAGGAAAAACGGCGACGTGCACGGGAGGCACGAGCCCAAGCCCTGACCCTTGAAATGATGGGTGATTTACCCTTTGCTGATGTTAAGCCACCCGAAAACATTCTCTTTGTCTGCAAACTCAACCCAGTTACCAGCGATGAAGACCTTGTCTTGATTTTTAGTCGGTTTGGAAAGATTGTCAGCTGCGAAGTCATCCGCGACAAAAAAACCGGTGACTCCCTCCAGTACGCCTTCATCGAGTTCGACGACAAAGAATCATGTGAACGGGCCTATTTCAAAATGCAGGACGTTCTCATCGACGACCGCCGTATACACGTCGATTTCTCACAGAGTGTCAGCAAACTCAGTGATGTCTGGCGTGATGGTGCCAACCAAAAGCGAGCTCAGCGCCGCGGTGGTGGCTGGGGAGGTATCCGCGAATTGGAGAAGAGAAGTCAATACAGAGAAGAAGGTGGGCCGCGGGGCGGAAGAAACTATGGAATGGTATATGGCAACGAAGAGATTCGTAACAAGGCCAATGAAACAAGCCACCAGCGGAGTCGGAGCCGAAGCCGAAGCCGAAGCCGAAGCCCGAAGCCGCTTAGAAATCAAAATCATCAAGCCAGAGACCGCGACTCCCGAGATCGGTATCGTAGAGATAATCGTGGCAGCAATCATGATAGAGATCATGGTAGAGATAATAATGGAACCCGTCATCGGGATTCAAATAGAGAACAGCGCCCACATGACAGAGACGGGGACCATCATAGCCACAGAGATCGGGGTATTCATGATCGACATAGAGGTAGTGGACGTGACAGTGGAAGAGATCAGCGTCAAGACCGCGACCGAGACCGCCAGCGCGACAACGGACGCAGACGAGATCGGTTCTAGCAAATAACCACGGTTTGTATCTATCTATCCATGTAATAAAGCATTACTGATCTATATTTAAAAACACACTCTATCTAGACTTGCATTCATAGCTGCATGGAAGCCGTAAACTCGCTGCTGCCCGTCTAATGGGATCTATCTTGTAATTTCAGGGATACTGCAGCATTCGAATGAATTAGGCTTTGTTGAGAGCTTCATCTCTGTGCTCAACATCCTACCGGCAATCTACGTATCCACGCACTCACTGCTTTATTACAAGCCGACGATCGGCCGAGAAACCGGTCGAATAGAACGCAAATGCAGCAATTCATATAACAACAGTAAACATAATTCTCACCAGGTGATACAGAGGACGCACGAAGCATGGAACAGCCGAGAACACAAGCGAGCGGTAGAGAGGGAAGCGACATTTCAACTGAAGCTCACGCCTGAAAAACGAACAGAATAGAAGATACTGCCACCGGAATCTTAGCGGACGCAATGTAACATGGTCGCACAGGTTGCGACTATGCTATGATTGCACGGTTTACTTGTGGACGGATCTAGGATAACGCAAGTGCAACTGAGCATCTGAAGACCATTATGGACTAGAGAAGAAGATGGGAGCTGTTGATACTTGAGAATAATAAACATAGGCTACATATATATATCTGCTTAGCTTTATCTTCCCATATCGTCTTGTAGTGCACCCACACTTAGGAAATTTCTGGACGAGCGAGCCTGTTTTTTGTAGTCAGTAGATGACGAGTGATAATGATAGCATAGTACGGGAAAACAACTATTCATGCTTTGTTGATTGTTACGCCAGGGACACACAGACACTTCGGTATACACAAGCGCAATCTGTCTCTTCTCTCTTCTGTCTTCCATCTTATGCTCTCTTCGTTTGTTTTCCTCACTCTCTTACTATCATCTCTTCTATTGTACATGTCACCTTATCTCCTTCTCGCTATGAGCATGTGTGTGCATCGGGGCACATGGAAAAATGTAAACCAAAAAAAAGGCCAACATTTTACGCTATTCAGAACCTCAAAGGGAAGATGTCCTCGCCTATTCCCTCAAGATGGCTGACACTATGCTGGCATTGTGATATTCCCACTCATGTTGAACGTCCTCCCTCCACCTTCGCTTTCGCTACTGCTTGTGTATCTTCCAGAGTTGCTCAACCTGCCACTTGGTTTCTTTACAAAGTTTTCCTGTTCGCTATGCCTAGTCTGTGTTACCCAACCGTAACATTTGGCCTTCTGACCTTCTGACCTTCTGACTTGGGTGTACATGTGCTCCCGTTTGCATATTCTTTCCGCAACTCCTTCAATTTGACCGAGTGGCTTGCAGCCCTTTTGTCCTTAATGTGGTTTGCTCCACAGGGCCTAGACTGCAGGACAACGGCGTGGGACTAAAATTCACGCCATGTACATATGGATGTACATGGTGAGTATCGCTGTTACGCGCTTATATGTAGCATCCCTCACCGCTTCTTCTTTCGTTGGCCATCTATACATGGGTAAAGAGAGAGAGAGAGAGAGAGAGAGAGAGTGAGTGATCTATAGGCTTCATACGGTAGATAATTAATCAATACAGAGAATAGTAGCATGATGGGCACATGCGTATTATGAAAAATATCGACAAAACTGATAGGTAAAGATATACTGACGGTAGATAGTGTGCTTCATAGATATACAAATATGAACATCGATAGAGTTGGCATGTCTCATCACTACAAAGACACAAAAGAAACAGTCCCTTCCTAGGCTATTAAATCCCGAAGGAATGATAGGTAACAAAGATGTTTGCATGTAGCTATGGATACATCTGCAATACCTCGGTTTGCTTCCGTTTTATACTGTACGCCGCTTGATTAGGCCTCTAGTGAAATATCCTTAGCATAATCTACTGGCCTTGTTTGCTATGCTAATTAAACCAACCATCTCGAAATGCTTGGATATGGAATATGTATCTTTATTTTGAGATAGGTTTAATGCATTATGCATGAATAGGAAGAGGTGAAGCGTCCTCATTAGGATTGATATATAGGATATCTGTTGCTAAAGAGTGAAGTTCCAACAAAGGGTTTGTATTGGTGTGCCGTTGGATATTTGTATAGATAAATATCACACAATGGGACTAGCATAGATGAAATGAGTACTAAGGCTATATAGTGCCGAAAGGAAGAGAGAGAGAGAGAGAGAGAGCCGAATTAGGTCGGGCTGGCAAGAGTTGGTTATGATACCGATAATCTATCTGTTTTTATTTTTTTATTTTTCTCTTAGATACGACTTTAAAACTGCCTGGGAATATTTGTAGTTATGCGTTCTTGAAATAGACTCATATCTATCATTTTGAATGTGGATAAAATTAGCTTATTTGTCAAAGCATAACTTTTATCTGTGCATAATATCTTTAAATTTTTTTTTTTTCATTTGGCCAACACTACGCAACAAAGGGCGCCACTTAGTGCGGAAAGTAACATGAGTCGCGTTATACAGCTTCAATAGTCATGATGGAGAAAGCCTGGAAATGTTGGAGTTCACGGAGATAATACAGAGGTTGTCAGTCAGTGGCAAGATGGAAATGATTGTTATCACGATGTTACACAATCTTGGGAAGGCTAGATATGTACCAATTTGATAATCCACTGAGGCAATTTGTCCTGGAAGCAGTATGATCTATGTCCTGAAATTGAGCAGGGAGTACAAGCAGCAGTGCTAAGAATATCGATATAGCTTTGGTGGTGATGATACTATCATCTGGTACAGGCATGATATATCGCTTGTTAGCAATCTCACGATCTAAATTTGAAAGCATGCTAGGTCAATCAGTATATGGCGCTCATTCTTATGCAATCTACACGGAACTCGGGCGGGTAGTTTAACATTACGATCTTTCTAACTCCTTCTTCCAGTGCCACTTCCAAAATGGCTGAATAATGATAATAGTTGGCGGCGCTCACTTGCAATCTGGATAGCAAAATGAAGATAACAATAGATTCCCTTACACCTAAGCGGGATCTTTTGTTAGCGCCAATTTTGGACATGGGTACAGAAGAATAACATGGACAATGGAGGGTTTAGTTTAGCACAGTACTAAGAAGACAAAGGACTTGAAACCTGGGTAGGTCCTGTCTTTCTCCATGTCTGTCTTTGAAGAGACACAAGTAATTGTTGGCCTGGAACTGCGTAACCTCAAGTAATTATTATTGGAGCATCTCCTTCCAACAATCGCAGAAAGAATATAGGTGAGCTTCCCTGCCAGAGAGCCCTGCAGCATGCCGTGTTATCCTTTAGGAGTTATGTCTCGCGGACTAGGGATCCGGGTGTCTGCGCGATAGGGTGTCGATATAATGTCTCGAATAGTCTGACGGGGAGCTAGCAAGCCTACTCTGCTAGCTACACTTTCAGAAAGTGCAAGTATATGTGGAGCTTCTATCATTCTGGGAGTGCTGGTTACAGTTTATAGACCCTTTGCCACAAAGTACACATACCATTTTCATGACGCTATGATGTGATGTGTTGGTCGCCGCCACTGCGGCTTGAAGGGTGGCCGCGTTATTTTTCGCATTCACCGCCGGTTCTACGCAGTTATGTGTTTGATATATATTAAAATGTGCAAGTTACAGCATACGTAGGCGCCGTCTCTCATATGGAAAAAGGCATATTCGACATGTGGTGAAGCTCCAGCTAAGAATGTAAAGTGGTGTTGCAAGGGTATGGGTTAGTTCTAGATCATATGAAAGACATCATGTCTGCAAGGCTACTAATGCAAGTTATCGCTACAGACGGCTTGTGTTATTGGCTGTGCTAGATTTAAAACAAAAGAAACTACACCGAGCTTCTAGAAGGCCGCAAGTTGCCTATGTATGCGTGTGCGTGTGCGTGTGTATATGTAGATACACGTGTATATAAGTAAATTTTTTATCCACAGTCTAGTGTAGCAGTATTCACAAAGAAAAAAAAAACCTAGAATTAAGATTAGGCGTCGCATATCACCGTACACTGTTAGGGTGAGATACGATGATGTTCACGTTTGTTGCTTACTAGAAGGAACATATCAACAAGCCATGGTATTATATAACATGAAGGGCTGCTTCTAGCATATAAATGCCGAACTGGCGACCATTTAGAGTTTCAAGCTCCTATATGCATATGTGAGATTCTATATAGCCAAAAAAAATATAGCATATTTTGAACGTGTCTCTTCACAACTAAGCCCAATCTGTCAATAATCGAGTGTGCAGAAGCCTTGTGAGATCTCTATTCTTGCCATGTAGTGCTTATAAGGTGTTTAATGGCAACTATAAGAGAAAGAGAGAGTGATGGGGCGTTTCAACCCTTCACGCCTGCTTTAGTTACGTTATAATGGCGCTCTGTATAGGCGAATAATGTCTCAAGTCAGACGTGGAATTGACGATGGTCAACGTAAAGAAAGATAGATATTCAAGATGATTGGGCTATATTACGACAGGAGACCATGTTAACGAGCATCTACAAAACGTGGAAAGTGTACCTTGCTTGGCTGATATTGTGCATGCTGGATTGGAAAGTGTCAGTACGGCTAATCATATTCTTTTGTCAATACACTACGCAAATTGCATTACATATCCAGAGCTAAGAAGCACACTCAGTTCAGAGGTAGTATTTTCTTTCAGCAGCTTTCCGTTTGTTAACTACTAGCTGTGTAAACACTAGTCAACGCTAACTCGTCACACTCGGTAGCTGATTGCTGGAAAACTTTATAATGCAGAGTGATTATTGCGTAGATATAACCCAAACAGAGACTAATGATATGCGTTAGTTGCGCAGCTGAGAAAAGAAAAAGGAAACATAGCTGATTGTATATCTCTAATAATATATTTTTGAACTGATTGTATGGCATTATAGTAAGTGGCAGGAAACATTACACACACGAACGAGGAGTTGTTGGATGAATACAATGATGTATACTCTGCCGACTTTGTTCGGGTGTTGTTGTTGTTGTTGTTGTTGTTGTAGGCTCCGATAGAAGTGTCAGAAGGGAACATGAATATGGCCATTGCCTTGGAACTAGTAGATATGCCTTTGAATATGACTACGTATGGGAGCACACACTGGTTTATGCGCAGAAATAACCCCGTAGATATGGACAAATATATATAATTAACAATACTTTAGGTATGCCACTGTAACAAAGCATCCTGACCAGTCACTTTTGAGATCTCTGATGTTGACCATCTCTCTCTAATGACAACACTACATAGAATGGACAGTAAGCACTTTAACTTGAGGCTTTATTCGCTTGAATGGATAGATATAGATGCTAGTACACCATTAGCGGGTGGCAGGTACAGATTAAGCAGTGGAAGATGCTTGCAGCGGAGCAAAGAAGATAGATAGAGAGGGAGAGATAGCTAGACGACCGACAACCAAGCCATATATCGGCACCCCACCCGTAAGATAGACCATCTGGTGAAGAAGGGGTGAGAGAAGTCTAAGGTTCTTGTAAACGGGCGTTACAAACTAAGATGGCCTAGAGATCTAGAAAACGAAAAGGAAGATAGAAGTTCAATATAAAAGAGATTAATTAGAAACATAAAATATACTCATTTTTTTTTCTTCTCAGCCTATTTAAAAACTGCAGGCGAACGGAAGGCGGGCCTGTTGTAGACAAAAGAGATAATTAGTGGCTGTCAGTGAGTGAGTGATCTATATCTAGACTTGGGGGGATGTAGAAACTATATCTTGAGGCATCGACCACTTTTCTGTGCGTGTTGATTTCGGTTCTTCCACTCACCTCACATACTCAACGGCGACCCTTCTTGTTTTTCTATCTCTTCTTCCATCTTCCCTTTTCATCACTGCATTCTTCCGAGTCAAGTCACTACGTCTTGGCTTGCTAGGCACGTTCTTTGTGCCTTTATTGTGATCCCGTGTTGCTCTAGTAAGTCATCGCCTGTCACTATCCTGTCGTTCCAAGCCGCACCCTTTTTTTTTTCTCATAAACCTTCTCTCTTATGGAACTCGCCTTCTATGCATTACTAGCACCAACTGCAGTAGTAGTCCTGCAGCATATTTTCCATTTTTCCCTATGGACATAAGCACTTAGTCGGTGTTTTGTAAGCTAGGCCTTTCCCCTGATTAGTACAAACGGAGATGCAGTGGCTGTGATAGTAGTCATGCCGCCTGTTCGTTTGCACACAGTGATTGTACGGAACAGACTTGGCGAGATTGAGATCGCATGAAAAATCACGGCCGCGCCAAAAGCAAAAAAACATTTGGGTATCTGGCTTAGAGCCAGACATGAAGATAAAGGGCTATTGCTAACCATGATTTCTAGTTTCTGCATCTGTTTTGTTAATTTTACCTGTTCTGTCCTTTTTTTTTTGTCTGGATCGCCAACTTTTGCTTCGTTACACCCTGAAGTACTCTTTGTCTAGCTTCACCGTCATCCCCAGACAGTATTGCGCCAAAACCAGTTGTCCAGTAAACTTCTAAATCATCTTGCTTGACTTATCTTACCCTGTAGTAACCCTGGTATCTACTTCACTGCCGAGATGGGTACTCAATCGTACGACCGCCAGCGCTATAGCAGCCGCGCTGGTCCTAACTATCATATCTCCTATGCCGATCGCCGCTTTGCCATGAACAATGAGCATCGGGCTCTGGGACCAGCTACCAACGAGCGAGACCAGATGGCCGCTCCAGAGGTAGCCCCGTCTCGGAAGCGGATTGCAGTCGCTGTAAGTCGAATATGTGGTACTATAAAGATGACTACAAAAACGCACCGTTCTAACTTCTCGTCATTGCATATAGTGTGGCCGTTGCCGTAAGCGTAAGATCCGCTGCAGCGGAGATCCCGGAAATGGAACTCCATGCACAAACTGCAAGAATGCAGGTGCCGATCCTTGTTTGTTCCTCCGTGTAAGTGTTGTTCTGTTGCATTCTACATAATCTCAAGTCCAAGTGAAGTGCTGCTTGCTAATTGTCATTGATTTTATATTGGGCACAGGTTTCTTCTACCGAAGCGCCTCTGCGTCATGAAGAACCTACGTTTGCTTACAACCTGTCTGCGGCCCGCACGTATCAGGCGGCTTCCAAGTCCATCCATAATGTGACTAGCAACATGACCTCGACCAGTATCCACGCGTATCAGGATCTCTCTGATCATTCCATGACATCTGCCGCGAGCCCGGCCTGCTCAAGCTACCCGTCAACTCCCGTGCCAGCTTCGGATACCTTGACTGCGTACCGTCCTTCCACAGGCGACAGTTCCTATGCAGCCTGCGAGAAGCCGTCTTATGCTGCTTCCACAACTGCATCAACAGCCCATGGCGGCACACAATGGTACGGAGATGGCTCGGTAGACTGTGGCCCTATCTCAGCCTACCCCTATTCGCATGCTCCTCATATGGTTTCCACGCACACATATAGATTACCTGACTCTGTCGCCGGCAAAGGAACTCCATACCAAGGCCCGCAGACCCCGGGCTCAGTCTATAGCGATAGCGACTCTGGTTATACATATGGCAACCCGCCTGCTGCTATCCAGAAAACGGCTCTTTCGGGTACTGGCCCAGGAGGCTACTCGCCTTATAGCTCTCCCGAACCCGCTCATAATCATATGGTAATGTCTGGCTCTTCGGCATCGCCTGTTGACTCGACCAGTAATCGCATCATGTCCGCTATCCAGCGTCCCATCCCGACTTCAGCTCCATCACAAATCGCCATGTACCGCACTCCAAGTCACGGGCATAGCCATACCCACGACCATGGCCCTTCGTATCTGCATCCTCAGGTCCAGCACTGTCATAGTTCTAACCAAAGCCACTCAGATGGCATTCCCATGGCATATCCTACTGCAAAACAGAGTGTCCCCGAGGTAACACATGTGACTCACGGAAGTCTTCAAAGTGATGTTGCAGAGACGCGGCTTACATCGACTGGATACTCGCAAGCTTACGATATCCCACCGATTTCAAGTACAGCTGCTTTCCATCCAACGGCTTCGCCAGTCTCGACAATCCCTTCAGTTACCTCCACGAATATGTCTTCCTCTCACATGGCATTGATACCAACTCTTCGCTCGACACACTCGATCCTACATGGAAGCCCAGTATACAACGATGCAGTTACTTCTAGCGAGACTATGTACTCACTTCAGCCAGTGTCTGTGAGCCCGACTGCCCATGCCAGAAATTCATCTTATAGCTACACTGAAAAGCCTCGCAATAACGGAGATGGAGTGACCGACACAGCAGCCTCTAGCGGGAATAGCAACTCCGAAGACGATGAGCCGGCCCCTACATCTCATCATATATCACATGGCCTTTTGTATGAGCCTCCTGTTGTTACCCATACTATACCTAGTTTGCATAGCAGGGGTCATCCTCCATTTGCATCTATGAACGGAACTCCTCCTAGCTCGACTAATTCACTTTCTGTGACCCCCATCAAGCCTAACTCTGAGGATGTAGAGAGCCACAGCCTATCGTCAAGCCAGCATATGTTGCAAGTTGTTAGATAAATATTGTGTTCAGATAAGGCTTTTTTTTTTATCTTTCCTCTTTTTTTTTCAGAGTTGTTTCATTGTAAATGCAGATTTTTTTTAGTTGCCAGAAAAGGACATGTTGTTGTATGTATACCGTTAACAAACATGCTATAACAGTTCCGGGTTGGCAATAGGACTGAATAGACATCAGGTAATGTTATTATGGTGAGCTGTATCTTCATTCCATATACGTGGCATATGTGAGACTATTGCTACGTAACATCGACTAATTGAGAGTAAAGAATCTTTTCATTGCAAAACTAAAAGTATAATCAAACTGTCAGGCAAACTGTCAGGTCCAAAGGATAACGCTCTATCTATAAATACCCAATGTGTAATAGTTAGATACTCATGGCCAATATGACCCATACTTGATGAAATTAGCGTTAGTGCATGAGTTCCTCTTATTGGCCAAAGTATCTTTTGATGAGTGCCACCCGGAGACTTATAATATGCACGGTACATCGCTATCTGCAACTAGAGATACCGAATATGTATGTAAGCACCGCCTAGTATAATATCATATCATCTTATTTTATAACTATTAAATAGAACGGGAAAAAAAAAACAAAAATAAACGTTACTAAAAAGCTTGAGCTATCTTCCACTGTATAAACGTAGGTATTCTTAGGGAGTAATACTGTAACGTAAGCACAAAAACGTATCTTCTCGTTTGTTGACAAAGCCAATGTTAAGTAGCTATATACCACTAGCATTACATGCCCATGCATTTATATCGCGTATTGGGTCGAAAGTACTGCTCTTAATAGTAACGCTAAAACCTAAGGGATCTAAAGTCACAGCACATGAGGGAAAGATATTCTACGTCTGTCCAAGACCAGCTTATCAAATATATACTAGCTTTATAAGTTCCTGGGCTGTCAGATAGCGAGGCCTCTTTTCTTGGATGCTAATAGCATACGTGATAAATGGAATCTGAGTAAACAAATTATAAATATTTAGGTGCTTGCTTCACATTTCTCTTCCAGTTCTATCTCTTTGTCTCTTACATCTCTGTTATTCAGAACATACTTTTCTAACGACCTGACTCATGTCGTTTTTAACTACAGCCTTTAAGAGTACAGCTCTTTTATAGCCAGAAAAGAACATTCACAATGAGTTCAAGCTTTGCATCTACAACCTCTACTCCTTTTGGATATGCCATGACAAATGGAGAATATAGTGGTCATATATGCCATCTTTATTTGCACTTACTAATCAAGCCTATTAACTAATCTACCATAACTTATCTTGGTTTATCCTATGCGCTGTAGCTCATATGATGATGTATATATTTGAAGACTTTACCTGCTCTCTTTTGACGCTAGGTTGACTATACGGCTTGCGAGTACACGGCCTCAGAGATAAGAACCGACACAGAATCAGCTACTATAATTGAAGCCGGTGAAGTTGCAACCGACACCTAAACTGAGGCTATTGTCACCAGCACAGCCACTATTATATCTTCAGGATATTACACAACATGTGAAGATTCTATTACATTGTTGTTCTACACTTTGCAAGAAGAAACAGAAGACACATCCAGCATAGAATGTTCTTTGGGTCGTACAAGCTTCCCTATATGGCCAAGTTATCCAACGGCATCTAACGATTTAAGCATGATGCTATGCACGTGCTAATTCAATAACAGCAAATGCTATATACCACATAGTTCCAGAAAGTATTAATTCTCAGGGAACAACTTGTAGTAAGTGATCTCATTATAAACTCTATATGGGATTAAACTAACAAGTAACACAGTCTCAAATATTGAGACTGTATCTGATATGTCAACTTCAACTCCAGTTTCATCATCGATATATCAACCAGAGTCACACTCAAATACGACGGCCATCGTCGGGAGTGTAATAGGCAGTATTGTTGGACTATGCTTGATTGCATTACAGGTTCTCATGGAAAAGAGGCGCAACAGACATAAGCATGCTATTTCACAAGATGATACTATTGACAGTGTTGATTCGCATGGCAATGCTGAGAATGGATACTTACCTACGGGTACAGAACCAGCACCTACACCTTACTCTGAATCCTCTGAGAAAAACACGCATGCCTCTGGTCGGCACAACGATACTACCCGGTCTGGAAATGACACCTCCCATCCAGATCTATCATGAGATGGCCACCATTCAACATCCACGTAATACCCCTGACGAGGCTATAGAGTTGCTCTGAGGAAATGAATGCTATAATTCGCCCTATAAAAAGTTGTCCACGAAAACAATTTACGCCACTTTCACTACTGTTATAAATACAGTACCCAATAATTGAAGTTTACATTCAAATTTTTCAAATTATCAAGTCCCCTTTGGTGACAAGGAAGATGTAAATATATTTGTCCCTTGATTTAGAGACACTTATGCTTCCCTTCCCATGAATACTAAATCTTATTGGTCGTATGATTCTCTCAACCAGCGATAGTCTCTTTTACATATACTATGGTGTAGAGCCCGGCAAGATATGAGAGCTTTAGATTTTAGGACTTGCCCGCCTCTATATCTTGATACTGCATATCATTAGTTGCAGATATGAATGAAACTCTCGGGCCCGTCAGCTCCATTGTGCCATCATTTACGTATAGATATGCATAGTACATTTACTCTACATATGCGTAGGCGCGGCGTACTCGACATCAGCTATATTGAAAAGGATTGTTATAGGAGCTGTGGTAACACGCCAACTTTACTTTTTTTTTAACTAATATTGTAATTCATGTACGTTAAAAGTTGGGTAGACCAGACACGAGTTCCTGACGTCAAACTAGTAGCAAAACAAAATTGATGTTAAAGTAGAAGGATTTCTTTAGGGAGCATAACGTTACACTAGAACATATTCTCATGCACACCCTAACCCTATTACTAATGTTTAAATTAATTTGGAATCTCACAAGGTTTCAATTTTTTTTTCTTCTGCGACTTCTTTTAAACTCTACTTATTAAGTTCGTCCTTTTAGGATTATCAAACGTTAGTGAATTTGCTTAAAGTTTGAATTGGGTGCGCAACCATTATGTGATCGTAAGTGGTTCTTTAATATGACTTTTCGGAGAATAGAGGACATTTTATCGCCCGAGGATATATGGTACATATCTAGATTAACGGCTAACTATCATGATGGTTTTGTGGGTGATGAGGCCTGTTGTTAAATTTTCCTTCATCCCTAAATCCAAATGCCGCTAATAACTGCGTGCTTAGCTTGATCTTGTTTCCAACTTTTTGTTTATAATGACTTCCTGTGTGTGGTTGCTTGGTCTTGGCTGACATATCGCCAAGTTCTCAATAAAATCAAGTCAGGGCAAGTCACGCCAAAGGAACTAGTAATTCGCAGTTTGTATGAGAGTTTCAATGGCACCTAGATCAAACAGTCTCAGTCTGCTAGGAAGGATATGCTCGCAAACCTTATCGTAGTTTTGCATACTAAGAAGAAGCATACAGCAAGCATCGTAATTCTATGCTGAGCTATACAACATTGAACTACATACTATTATATCATGGCCATCTAACTTATGTTGAGCATATCTATGCATACGGTTATGCTAAACTCTGCAAAAAAACCACTTGACATATGACAAATATCTCGACTTCTAAACCATAGTCTCCAAGAACTATACACTTACTAGTATTCCAAATTTATGAAACTTAGTGAGGTTCCTGTTATAGGCTTTAGTCTCTGCTCATACAAGCAGCAACAGGCGCATTTGCTTAGCGAGGTCTGAGCGATGATTTACTTCAAGGAGTTTCTACTTCGTTTTACATACCCGGGATGTTTCCTGTAACACTTTTGGTGAGTTAGGTTAGTGTGAATATGGTAGTATGTAGTAGCATTACCGGCATACTGGAGGGGGGACAGACTCACTATGAGTTGATTCTCATGCTGTATGTATATCATTTGAACAGATATCAGCAATTTCATCTGACAGTATCTACCTGTAGCCATATATACCAATTTCATACCCATAGCTTATGAAGCAACGTGTCATTCGATTCTCGCTAACAAGACAGCAACTACAATATGTTCTACAATTGTAGCATAGTTGTTGGTGGTAGTAGTAGTAGTAGAGAAGTTGCTTACTGTAGTCATTCTTCTATCGGTCCAGTAGTACGATGTAATCTCATTTTTCAAAAAAAAAAATTGAAATTTGCGCGTGAAATGCTACACTACGCATTGTTGCTTACTTGTAGTGCCATAGATACTACTACTAGCACTGCTTTGACGCCTTTTCTCTGCAAAGAACCGAACTTCTCAGGTCAAGGGGACTTGCCTTCTGCTACATTTACTGGACAGGGCGGTACTACTGTGACCCGGCCTGTGCACACACCCCTAACCTAAAAACGCTATGAAGGACCCAGCAGCCTGAATAAGGGCTATAATACATTATGCTACCATGAGTAGTATCGTTTAATCAGTCAGGTTTCGACCACATTCTCTCAGATATAATGGACACATTCCACCAAAGTGTTTGAGTTCGCAAGCCGAAGCTTAATTTGAAAAGGTTCTCGTACTAACACGCTTGATCGTCTAATATTCTTCGAAGATCAAAGTCTTAGTCTCTACGAAAAAGGTTATTTTCTTTCTTATTGCTTGGTTAAAAGATTACTGTGACGAGACTGGGCAACAACAGCACATGCATCCTTTATTCTGCTTTTCTACCTATGTTCTGAAATTCACGATCAATTTTACTCACTATCCTATCATATGATCTCCATGGGACCAAGTCGCAGACTAAGTAGCACCTAAAATATACTAAGCTTATACGTTAAAGAAAGTAGCTAGTACTGATTCTTACAACTATGGTTTTTTATATTTATAAATTGATTACTTTAACCCTATTGAACTCACATGACTATCCATTAATGATTCCTTTAATACAATTACGTCTTGCCAGTGGAGGAGGCTAGCTCTCATTCTTACTATGAATGTGTCAGATATACTGTCAAGTGTGTTCTGGACGTCACATCTGATACGCCATGAGCGTTTTGTGAATTAGTAATAGCTGATAACTATATATAAAAGGCTGAAGGAAAATTTGATACACTGCCATTCATGTAATTGAATACGAGAACATCAAGATTTTTACAAATAAAATATACCTGATGGGAATTGAAACAATAAATGCTTATGCCTGGTCGATTCTTTAGGAAGAGAAGAAGTAGATAATAACTTATAATGGCACATTGTATATGTAAGTACCTACACCATGTAGCTAATGAAGCGTTATATTTAAGTCGCTTCTTATTGTTTCCCAGTAACGACACTGGCAGACAGTGCTTGGCATTGTCAAATCTGCAACATTGAGAGCTTGGAGATCTTTACTGTAAGGAAGACAGATGTAATGGAAGGGAAAGCTAGGGACAATGCCATGTGAGTTTGTATAAGTATGTGCTTTTTGACTGGGGTAAGTCTTGGCTTTTTGAATCCGTAAGAAGATGATTTCGAGTTCGAGTTCGTAGTTGGCTAAGCGATGTTCTAAACACGGGCACTTCTGGATTGTTCTAGTGAGATATCAAGGCTGGTGACAGCACTTACTAACTTAATCAGCAGCATAGCCTAAGCCTCTTGTTGGAAGGGGGGGGGGGGGGGGGGGGGGGCGTGATGCTGGCTGGCCACGCAAGAGTGCAGATGCAAGCTTACTTACAGTACATGCACATAAATTAAACAGCCGCACTAATAGGATTCATTTTCACGGTGCGGATATGGCTACCATGATACGACGACTGCAGCTTGGCAAAGAGATAAATTTACTGAATAGAGTACGCCTATCTGTAATTGCGTGTTCTCAGATAGAAACATGGTGATAGACTTATTGATCACACACCAGTGCTATGAGAGCAAATAAGTATGCTGGAAAGGGAGAAGAGATCTAGACGGCTGGGCATTGATTTGCCGGGACTTCCAGAGACAATTTCAAATCACTGAAACAAAGAAAAGAAGACATACATTGTGGAACATGCATCGCGTCTGCCGCGGTTGTTGGTCTTATTAACCGAGCTCCCTAACGTGTTTAATTTCCTCTTTAATGTGCAGTACTTCTACATTGGTAGCAATGAGTGGGCTATCTACTGTTTCTCTTACTGTCTCTTAGTTCTAGCTTTTAGTTTCAGCTGCTCTTTCTTGGTTCTGGATTCCGGTCCTTTACTACTTTTGGCCCAGAAAAAGAAAAAAAAAAAGACGAAACAACAGGGCTACTCACTCGAATCTCAAGACCGTCTGTATTTAACAACTTGAGACGGTCAGCCACTGATAAGAGATTCCCGTATCTATGTAATGACTTCCATATTCCTTTTACAATGCCAAAACCTTCTCTTCTATTCTCAAGTCTCTTAGAAAGACAGAGCCCTTGCAGCCCACCGTGCATCGCTGTTGATCCCGAGAATCCCCCCTCCCCTCCCATTCGTAAAGGGGGCCTAGAATGATGCACACCGGGCATGATCCTAGGTGCTCTATAACCCCTAGTTCTACTAACGAAGCTGTATGAAAGATCGTTCATTTTTCTTACCAGCCATCCGTTAGCGAATTTATCAAAATCAGAAGTCGTCTTGCACGCTCAGTAATGAACAAAGGCTAAGCCCATCAGGCTCGAATTTATGCGTGTCAGAACTTAGCTATCTTGAGAACGTGACTATCAAAAGAAAAAAAAAATTACGACTGCTGATGACTCCTAATCTTCTAAAGTGCCCGCTCTATGTAGCCCTTTCTTTTCTTACATCATATAGGCTAGACTGAGCTGGCTTAACAACTGGAATCAGGCATGACTGACTGACGAAGGTCAAATGCTCCGGGATATAAGTGAACCAAGCCCATCTAACAGCTGCCACATTGCCATCAAGCTTCGTCTCAGACTTACTGCCCAAAGCTCGCTTGTCCGCACAGACCATCGTCTACTTTGGAGAGAAAAACACAAATTTCCCAATCAAGCAACCATGATGTTTCGTTATTTCTTGGTTTCTCTTTCCATACCATACTATGTTGACTAACCCAGCACGGTACGTGGGTGTGAGGAGTACACGCCCATTCTTGAGTAATTGAAGTAATCGATTCGGGTAAATCTGACTCGACTACAGACAGAAACTTTATGTCGGAAAGAATAACATGTCAGCTTTGACCTCCTTGAGCCGAACAACTACCTTCAGAGCAAAATCTTGAAGTGTGAATCCGTGCATTGTGTAAGGAGGGGTGTGAGAAGAATGAGTTGAACAGCATATGAGATCTCATGGAAGGAGAAGCAAGTTTCAACATATGTCTTTGTGCTGTGCGTGCGTGAGTGAAGATTTCGACCATGATGCTTGCTCTCTTCATCAATCTCTATAAAGTCCAGAGTGCTCCCCCCCCCCCCCCCCCNCCCCCCCAGCTTTCATTGTCAGTTGTAGATATCGCCACCAAGCTAGTTCTTGACTCTTCACTTCTATCTCTTCTTACAGCCTTTTCCCTTCGTTAAGCTCCGGTAGCTCCATTACTCTGTCCCATCTTTCTATTTATATTTCTGACATACTTTAAACTTCTTTCATCACCTCTTAGTTCTTGCTTCTGTGTTGCAGTTCTCCAAGGCTCTTTATTGTTCTTTCTATCTTCATTTAATAATCTCCAGCCACTCTCTCCAGTCGGCTTTTCCTTTCCTCTTATTACTCACTTGATAATAGTTCCTAGTATCGTCGTACTGTGGCTATCGCTGTGGTTGTACTGCGTCTCTTTTATACCCGTCATCTAAGCGCCTGTTTCTCGCTGGTTTTTATTTTTATATTTCCATTTCTTTCGCTTGTTGCGGTCTGACCAATTCATTTTTGCCGCTGTCCGTTGCTATATACACTGCAAATATATCTCGGCTTGTGTTTATCCTAGCACAACGTCAGTAGCCCAGGTCGTTCGTGTATCTTTACTTGAAGACCGTTCTCTATAGGCCTGTTTTGTCTCTAATTTGCGGACCTCAACAGGCAATAGTAGCACATATACAGCACTGTAGAAGCTCATCTCTATTCCCAACCTCATTCAGCAGCCTGCTATCAATTCTTACTAGTACCGTTTGCTATTTCTATTTTGAGTTACTATCTTTTCCAGAGCACCCCTGTGTTGTCACTCGAAGCAAAATTTTGGCTTTTATTAAATATTACAGACATCGTCGTCGTTGGGATCGTCTGCTAGTCTTTCCCTTTTCTTCTTTTCTTTCTTGCTCTCTAACTCCTTCGGTTGGGCTGAGATCTATCACGCTGCAATATTCACCCGGTTGTAAATCTTGTACCGCACCGCAACTATGCAGTTCTCTATCATCACCACTGTAGCCACTGTGCTGGTCTGGGCTGGTATTGGAGTTCAAGCTCGCGCCGTTCCTGTTGGAGCCAATGGGCCCCCGTTCAATGGGCCCCCATTCAACGGGTCCCCGTTTGATGGGTCCCCGTTCGATGGGCCCCCATTCAATGGTACTCCATCCAATGGCCCTCCGTGCATTTCCAAGGCCGCCGTCACGCTTCCTGTTACCGGAGTTTGTAAGTTTTTTTATATATATCTTGTTTTAAACCGTTATTTCCTTTCACTGCTTCCATCTTGGTTCTTTAACTATATATCCATGCCACGTGTACTGTTGTGATTAGCATCACTCATACTAGGAATCATTGTTACATTCCGCTTGGCTTGTCGATCTCTTGCTAGTTCAAGAGTAGAGAGAGTTCCACTACCTTGAACACATATTTTCTTTCATTCCTTTCCTTGCAAATCTCTACGAATCTAGCTAACAAGTTCTTGCCATATCTATAGCCCCCGAACTTCCTGCAGTTCCCTCAGGTTTCGTGCTCAAGCATGTTGCTCTGGGCCATGGTTACCAGAATTACACCTGCAGTGCGGCTGGAGCAAATGCTACTTCCAATGGAGCTCTTGCCGTGCTATATGATGCCCTGCCTTTATATCCTGGCCAGTCTCCTAGCTCTCTCGATATGGACGCTTGGCTTGCTCTTAGTAAACCAACTGCGCTGAATGTCTCTATTCCTTTCTCCTTAGCCTCCAGCACCCGCCAAGCTCTTTCTGCCGAAGGTGCCTCGACTAGCCCATTCCCTTCGATGCCCGTGGCTCCGCTGGATCTGCGTCCTTTTGGTGCTTCGGCCACGCTGAACTATCTCGGTGTTCACTTCTTCGACGGCAGCAACGTCCCCAATTTTGTGATTAGCGATACTGAGCACCTGATGGGTACAAAGAAGAACGCACACAATGCTCCCGCAAACGCCACAAAGGGTCCCAATGGCGAGTCTGCTGTTGCTTGGCTGTTTTTGGGGGATGCCGGTGGCTCTGTTGGCATCACCTCTGCCTACCGTGTCCAAACTGTCGGTGGCGGTTCTCATACCTGCACTACTGCTGGCGATGACAGCTCCGTCTACGCTGCCTTCTATTTCTTCTACGGCCCTGCCAACTAAAACAAGGGTATACATATATAATATGACAATATGTTTGATATATTCACATAAACTTTCAACTAATACTGGATTCTGGACTGGGAGGTTTACTTGTTTTGTTTTATTCCAATTTTTTTTTCTATTGCATTTGTACGTTTCGTTAGTACTTTGCAACCCATCAACTTTTATTATGAAGTACATGATCTACAGTTGTAGTAGTTATAGTTATACCATTTTCAAAATGCCGTTATCTAGTTGTTTCCATTAAAATACTATTAGCATATAAACTGATAATTTTAGTGTCATCTACAGATGTCATACTTGTGTGTACATACTCACTTGAATATAATCAACATAGACCAATAATTTTAATCTGCGATAATGAAGTCTAGAATGAAGGGGCCTTTTTTTGGTTTCCCATTCATTCCCTTAGGTTTGGCAACTTAAAACTTATAAAGCAATTTCATGTCCCTATGTTGACAGTGTGACCCCCCAAGCTTTATGATATATGATCCCATGTGCTCTACTACATTTAAGATAAGTATGACCACTTCCTTGCATAATATAGTAACAACAGATAATATTTTTTTCAAAGACACAAAACAAGATGATATTGTATCAGTACTAGTTACCGATGATATGTGCAATAATATGAAGAAAGTGCAAAGTTACAACCGACCGTTTGAGGAGGGAAAATATAAAAAAAAATAAAGCGCAACTACTAAGATGACAAGGGTAGAAGCTTCAGTGAAAAAATAGACAATATATCTGGCTTCTCAATCTTTACTGGGTGTGGAGTGGACTAGCAATTTAGTAGATATTGATATCACTCGCTTTTACTTCGTCCTGATAATCACATCCACGTGTGGGGAACTAGCCCCGTGCTAGCTCAGCCTCAAGGCTCTGACCTTGTGCCATATACTCCTGTGGCCGAGGATCTTCTGAAGTCCATGTACCGCCTTGGGTAGGCATAGGAACATGAGTTGGTTGAACAACACCTCCGGTAGCACCGGGTTGGGCGAGAGGAGCCTGGCGAACGAGCTGGCGGAAGCGGTAAACCTCATCTAGAATCATCTTGCGCATCTCACCAACATCTTCAACAACCTCAAAGTCGAAGTTGAAGGTAGTCGGGCATTCCGGCTCGTCAGAGGGATCATGCCAGATAGATAGGTAAGGGTGCTCGAGAGCCTCTTCCACTGAAATACGCTTCGATGGATCGAAGGCTAGCATGCGATCAAGAAGGTCCAGGGCATTAGGGTTGGCGTTGGGGAACAGGCCGGTAAATGGCTTTTTAGGCATGAACGGGAGGTTGCGCACATACTCCTGTGCACGTGTAGATCCGATGCGGCAAAGAGTCTCCTCGTTAGGAGTTCCGAGAATGTGAAGAATCTGGTTGAGCTGATCCACATAATCACGACCCTTGAAGAAAGGGCGACCACCCAGTAGCTCAGCCAGGATGCAGCCAACAGACCAAACATCGACTGAAAAGGATTTGTCAGTTTCACATATAAAGATGACAATAGCAACAGCAGAGACTTACTAGCTTTGGTGTAGCTTTGGAAGTTCAGCATGATTTCAGGCGCACGATACCATCTGGTAGCGACGTACTCAGTCATATAACCGACATTCTCGTCGGGGTCAACGGAGAAGCCACGGGCAAGGCCAAAGTCACAAATCTTTAGCTCACAGTCAGCATTCACTAGTAGATTTCCCGGCTTTAAGTCACGATGCAACACATTTGCGGAGTGAATGTACTTCAGACCGCACAGAATCTGGTAGATGAATGACTGGAAATGGGCATCGGTAAGAGACTGGCCGGACCGGATGATGGCAGCAAGATCACACTCCATGAGCTCTGTATCATTGTTAGCTTCGAGGTATTTAAACAAAATTGAGTAGTCAAATCGGAAATAGTGTGCTTACCTTCGTAGAGATAGGTTTCATTGAAATTATCGGGGCGAGGAATGTCCATGTCGTACAAGCAAGTGATCTAGAGTGATAGTTGATGTTAGCTTCGATGCATCCCATCTTAGCGCGCGTCCATATTTGACTAAGATTGTATCACATGTGATACATGTAGTAATGATGAATTAGTGGTCTGCTTTTCCAGCACCGCGACAGGCTATCCTTGGTAGCAACTAGCCATTTTGCAATATCATGTCAAGTGTCTGTCTAACCATTGCTGAACTGCGGGGTTATCCCTAGGCTGCAATACATGTTGCACGCAAGGCTATTAGTTCGACGTGCAACACTTCTATCTGTTCTGTCTCCGTGCAAAATACTAATGAGGGAGAGCATGTGTGGAAATCACCAATAGCGGCAACTTAGTCGAATATGTCAAGTTGGTTTGGTCGTGAAGATTGGCATGAAGTCACTTACGTTGCGATGGCCGCGGAAGTGCTGCAGCAACTTGATCTCACGTAGCGCACGCTTGGCGAGAATCTTCTTGCTGAACACATTGGTGACCTTCTTGATAGCGACGCCCTCGTTATTGAAACTGTTTGTGGCAGCACTGTTGTGTAGAGTTTATGTTAGAACCGAAGGCTGGCATCGCGGGGACAAAGGTGAATTAGAAATTCTAGATTGGTAGCGATGGAGGGGCACTTACCAGACGATACCGTATGCGCCCTGGCCGAGCTCTTTGGTCACAGTATAGCGCTCATCGACAATGAAGTCCTGGTTAAAGACCTTAAAGACTTTGCGGCCGGGCAGATCGGTCATAGCGAATGATGTATGTGAGGATTAGGGGAGTACAAGTATAGAGTGTATGGCCGATCGCGATGGAAAGGTCGAGATAGGATCGGAAAGGCAACAAAGATCGATGGATGCGAAGACAGAGAAAGGTTGGAAGAAAAATAGTATTGACGAATATCAATATAAGAAAAAAGGAAGAAGAAAGTATGACAGAGCAAGCCGCCCTATTAAGTTGCTCGTCGGTGGACTTTCGGTGTAAGAAAAAAAAAATAAAGATGAAACAAAGAAAGAATAGAAAGGCACAGCTTGCCGCCCAAGCGTGGGATTTGGTGATGCGAAGGAAAATGCGGAGGAGAGGGGGAGGAAAGGGTTGTTGATGGTGGTAGCTGCCGCTTATTGTGGTTCTGTCCTACTGACGCACTAGTGAGTGAGCGTTTATAGTGATTCTGTCCCGTTGATCTGATGGCCCGCGATAGATAGCCTTGAGACGCTCCAGTAAACAGATATTATTTTTTTTATAATCTTCAATAATGTGTTTGATTTCCAATGTCAAATTTCTCGATGATGGTTCAGCAAGTCTTTCAAACTTTGGATGACCTGTTGATTGGAAACAGTCCTCTAACGCATTGAAGGGTTCAGGGTGGGATGGCCCTGCAGCTTTTCACTGGCGAGCCCTGCAAAGGATGAAATAGGAACAAAGAACGAGAATAATAACGGACGATCCTGCCAAAAAAAAAAAAGTCAAAGGGCAGCGAACCAACAGAGCATAAGTGGAATGGACACTGGAAGCTCGATTGCTGCGAACGAAACTAACTACGCAATGCTAGGCAGAGCTTAGTGCGTACAGTGGCCTCGAAATGGAACAAAGAAACAAAGAGCACTTATTGACCGAGAGGAGCTTGGTCTTCTAGTCTTCATTGCAGTAGGGCAACGTCTGTAGTTATATCTTCAATGTCACTACTCAAAACGCCGCCTCCTAACCTCACATAACATCAACCTGTTACATTCCTCCTCTTTCCGCTATTTCGTGATGCTGACAGTAATCAACCACTCCACGATATTGTCGGCCGACCAATCCACGTCCTATCGCACGCACCTTCTCATAGCTTAGGTGCATCAGCATCTCAAATTGCTACAGAAATTATTAGTTCAGCCGCCCACTCTTTCAAAGGCAGGCCTTTGAGGCTGGGGCCTCCCTTGTATAGCGCCTAGTATCGTCATAGATTCATTCTTATTCCCTCCTCTTCACTTAGGCTAGCTTTCGATGAGACAGAGCCTCGTTCTGTATTTTTACTTGCCTGTGTATCCTTTCATCTCGCCATTGTCTTGCAATGAAAGCTTGTGCTAAATATAAAGATAAACAGGATTTCCCATTGGCTACACATACCAACATGTTTTAACCGCGCGACAAGCCAATCTTGTCTCTTGCACACTATCGGATGCTCCCTCGAACTAGCCTTAACTACCAGCGTCTAAACTTCAGCCTGAGCTGTGTCTGTGTTTGTGTTCCTGCTTTGACATGTCATGATGTTTCCTTCTGCGGCCTCTTTGAGTACTGAAGGGTGAGTCTTCTTTGTTATACACACTCACATTGCATGATATCAACCTACGGCATAATTCATAATGGAGTTTTAGGAATCAGGAATATTTGCCGAATAAGTAGGTACTGTTTAGGTCCAAGCTATTGAGAGCTTTTGTCATAGAACTTGCCTTGGCACCCATTCTCTAGCTTGTCTCGAAGTTCAATACTTCTAGAATACAGATTAGTGGGACTGGCAGAAATCTCTTGGATTTTTTATTTCCTTGTGTAGCATATACAATTCTCGATTTCAACTAGGTGCCCCAGAATACTATTGAATCCGTCATAGACACATTCTATCTTTCTTTTCCCGGCCAGCTGCAAAAGTCTAGAGAGTTCTTACATGATTTAAATCAGATACATGGATTACATGTGTTTTTTGTCTAAGCCCCTTGTGTCTATCCCCCAAATACTAGTGTTTAGTAGTATAATATGTCTTGACAAGGGATCAACTCATTCAGAATCGTGAGTGTTGCATGGTTTCTAAACATCACAAGGAAAATCCATTGCTATAGCTCACTCTATAGATCAGATTGACGTATTGAGCCCCTTCAGTTGATGACTGGTCGCCACGCAGCGCTACCCGTATATTGCTTTAGTTACCAGACCCTTTCGTCAGTATCGCAAGAAAGTTGTTGGTGTAGCGTAGACACCGGCGATAAGCCTCATCAAACCCTTCACGCCCACCATAGTACGGATCATCTACAACCTCTTTCTTTCCAGTTCCCGAGTACTTTCCAAACAGCTCAACCTTGGCTTTCGAGTTCTTCTTGTGGCTCTGCAAAGACTGGAGATCAGACAAGTTGGAATGGTCCATAGCAAATATGTAGTCGTATTTGTCAAAATCAGATAGTTGCACCTATTGTAGTCAGTAGATACTCTGAGTAGTCAATACTTGGTAACTATAATATAACGGTCGTTGCTTACTTTGCGTGCATTATGGTGATAGTCAGTAATACCATTGTCCGCTAAGGTTGACATTGTCCGAGAATCTGGACTATCTCCAACATGGTAGGCACCTATCAAGGAACATTTGGTTAGCCCTTTCAAAAACACAGCCTTTGATATGTGTACTAATAGCCGTTTTCAACTTTACAGTCTCATTTCAATCACTATAGTTACTTACCAGTTCCACATGAGTCAATTTTGTCGATGTATTGATCATATGGCTCCTTTCGCGCAATCGACTGGAATATTCCCTCGGCCATGGTAGACCGGCAGATATTGCCTAAGCACACAAATAGAACGTTCACCTTTTCTGGCATTACGTATATATTGATATATAGTTGTTTGAGTTGACGCGGTAATGGAGCGAAAGCGTTAAACCGTGGTGACGCAGCATTCATTTGCATATATCGAGGGGATGTCGTAAGGTACATTATGTGCACTGTGTCGGGAATAGTGTATAATATTCTTATGTACTGTGCTACTTGTTCACCTATACACTGTTCAGTGAGAATACATAACCCTAGCGATATTTCGAAAGACGCGTTGCCGTATCTAGGTCCTCTGGGTGTCTGGCGCATTGCCCTCACTTATTGAGGAATAAACAAACCAATAACTGAGATATCATATCTGAAGTAAAACTGAGCCATTGAGCAATATGGAAAGAATGTAGATATCAACCCCGCTCTTATATTAGGGTTCAGACAACCCTATTCAGATCCTAATCTAATTGTTTTAAAGAACGTTCACTATTTTAACAAGTGAACAACCAAAAACGCTGTTTTTTTTTTCACAATTACTAACGCCTGTTAGATCCCCGTTATACTCTTTGAAATTCATCTCCTATTACCTAGACCCGAGTTCTCTTTAACTCCGCTTGAACCCGCTGCCTTTTGCCACCAAATCGCCATCACGGGAAACTCAGTATGGACTTCCTCTTTCTGAAAAGTACAACTAGACTTATAATTTTATTCACATTTCCATTGCCTTTCTCTGTTTAACTGTTTTTTGTTATCAGAATAGAAGTGCACATAAAGCCTGCACTGACAGGCTTAGTTAGGCCTGGGAGCACCAACTCCACACTGTATATAGGTGTTCTTTTATTGCTATTATCTGAATAGCGGAACACTGTCGCGGGCCCTTTTGTCCAGTTAGGAGTATATGGACTTTGGTATATAACGCTATGCAACACTATTCTTACAAACCTCATGATAATGAACAGTCTTCGAGTTAGCATCGTCAATTCTTGACAATAAAATGCTACTAGCAGACAGCCTCTTGATGATACGATTCGGCAATACTATGTAATATCCTACGCTGATAGATGTTTCTGTTGAGCCCTAGCATAAAATCCGTGTTGTACTATATAGTAGAGAGACCATGAGTGCTGTTTAAACGCAGATCATATCCAAATGCTATATATATACTTACATCGAAACCTATGAAATTGTTTTTGTACATGGACTAAATATATGTTGTTGAACATCTTGGCGCTGATTACGCCTGAGATTATACGTTTATCTCAGAGAGACAATCACATGTATCTCATGATAGAAAAGAAGACAGATATATCTCGGGGTTATATTGTACAGAATTGCTATCTGAAACGTCGATATAAGGGCCTTGGAGACAATAATTATGGGCTAGCGTAGATATCTTTGTATTATTTGGACGCCACTGTGACTTCTGTAAATTTTGTAAATGACAGGATGCCTCATAATAACTATGGAGGTAGTACGTAACTATAACGCTAAGAACTTGGTTGAAGCTGAAATGAACTTTTTTTCTTTCTCATATGTTAGCATAAGAAGGAAAGGCCAGGATGGTAGCAGTAAAGTTGTTGGGAAGGATTTAGGAACAAGCTTGCTGCAATGAAGCTTGTTCTTCACACATGTCGACCGACCCCTGAGAAGTTTAGACAACATACTATTTGATGAATGGACATCAATATGAATGTTAGGTAAGTAAAAGAGAGTTGATGAAATTGCCAAGAGTGAATATAGGGCTATCATTATAGGGAAACTTAAGTTAGAATCTGGTCATGATCATATAAAACCATAACGCCTCCCAAAACTAATAGAGACTAGCATATTGGTAGTAGTTGTGACAAGCATCTGCATATTGACAGAGTGGTTCCTAACCTTGGCTGATTTCATGCAGTTTATCCAAGCATCAAAAGCTAGATTGGCAGATGTCTCACTCCGCACATACCGCTGTGACTTATAATTTAAGCTCATGTTTAACAACAAGGGTGGTTATGTTTGGTATGAACTGAACAATCGAACTTGTAGTCAATGATGGCTTATATATTATTCCGCCTTTCGCAACTTGGAGTGAATACAAAATAACAAAATATAGTATGATATGCAGGCTCTTGGAGCTAACTAACCATTCCTACTTCTGACCAACAGTCATTATTCCTTCTTCGGCTAATATGACTGAAGGCGTATGCTACCTCCTTTTTGCTCCACCCGCGAAAGTCACCCGCGAAAGTCGTTGAGGGCACCTGAAAGTGCCTTTACATGGTGCTAGTATTTGATTTCTCATTGTGGAAATATACCGACTGCGAACAGTGATATTAAAAACGTAGCGTGAGTTGAATTGTATTCAAATTAATAGCCGAGATTTAGCTGCTGCTAATCTCTTTGCTTACTACTACTACTACTACTACTACTACTACTACTACTACTACTACTACTACTACTACTACTACTACTACTACTACTACTACTACTACTACTACTACTAATAATGAAATTCATTAGCTTGCGCTGAAATGTGGAGGCCAGAGTTAACGTACAGAGTGGCAAATAACTTTTGCGGATGAAGTTAGACGTTATATGGGAGTTAGTCCTAGCTCTAGAACATATGAAATTGATCTTCGCCTATACATCTCTATGATTTGCATCGTCCGTGTCCCTTTTCCCGCATTAGAACCCCAACAAATTTCAAGGCCCGAACCACTTAATGGAGTTTCCATTGACTTGCCAAAATACTCAGTCTAAGTGAAGCTCATAGATATCTCAGTCTCGTGACGACAGAGTAAATCTCAACTCTCAATGCCGTTAATGTAAGCATTAGCCATTGAAAGATTAAGTAGCAATGCTTTGCACATGTATTAGTTCGCCAAGATATAGAAAGCTCACGTTTATGGTCGTACTGAATGATCCGCACACAGAGGTAGATAGACACTAATGCTAGTTTTTTCGCTTTGTTGCCATTGCACCTATATTTGGCAACATACTATCACAGCCATCACCACATCCGTCTAACACATAAATGCAACATTCAATCTCGAACGTCGAGTTGGTAGCCACTGGCCGTAGCTTGTGAAGCCGAGGACAAAAGCGGCTTATAGTTACGTGAATTCAAGGCATCTCCAACAGGAAGATATAGAGATGCAGGGGCTATAGAGACTACTCCAACTGAGTGGCCACTATAGCAAGCGTGTTGACCATAGCTGCACAGAAGTACTACAACACCCGGAATTTTACGACTTTACAGGACTAGATCTTCTTGTCGCGGATGCAACTCGAATCTTCCCCAATAATAGATTGACTGATATCCTGTAACCTTGCAGAAGTTTGTTAGAACAAAAGACTTGTTAAGTAGTAGTGAGGAGTATAGCAAATACGAGAGGCGACTAAAAGCTCCTACTAAACACCTTGAGCAAGGAGCCCGAAAACTTTCGGCTTCCGGCCGAACCAGTTAGCCTAGGAAGAATAAAGTATGGGTATTAGCTTGGAAAGAAAAATTTGTACACTCGGCTCAAAAGTCGCTCACCATTTTACAACTGTTTGCCATCATCATGAAGGGAGGCATCATAATGACAAGTGACAAGTGACAACGTGCTGTTCAAAAACAGCTTTTACAAGGTCTAGAATTGCTAAAATTGATCAAGTCCGGCGAGCTTACTAGCTTGAGCTCCACGGATGCGGGAGATTATGGTCGTTAGTCGGTAGGATTTCCGTTTCCATCCTGGCTTAGAGGAATCTTCTAGTCTAGCTCTAAACCCACCGCCGTGTTATAGTAACCTCTGGTGTCTATAAGAAGCTGAACATCCCCCAGCAGTAATCGTCTTGCTTTTCTTCCCTCATCCTCTTCACAACAGTCAAGGCATTCAACTCATCTTCTTACTCTCTTTCTCAAGTTTTTATCTTTAACTTTCTCAACAATCGCCAACATGAAGTACTCTACTGCCCTCATCGCCGCCGCCGCCTCTATGGTTGCTGCCGCCTCCTCGTCCGACCTGATCTCTCAGGTTCCCTCTTGCGCCCTGGCCTGCCTAGAGAGTGGTGAAACCTCTGCTGGCTGCTCTACCGGTGACTACAGCTGCTCTTGCCAGCATGTTTCTGACTTGACTCCCGTTGTTTCCAAGTGCCTGGTCAACGATAGCACTTGCGATACTTCGGTCATCCTGCGTAAGTTTTCTATCACATTATCTTAACCATTCAAAGTTGTCGTTGTCTAACACATCGTACAGAGCTTTCTTCCCTGGTTAGCGAGATTTGCGCCGCCGTCTCTTCCGAGGGTGGCTCTTCTGCTACCGCTACCTCTGCTGCCTCTTCTTCCGCCGCTGCCTCTTCTTCCGCTGCCGCCACCGAGGCTTCTTCCTCTGCTGCCCAATCCTGCCACACTGGCTGCTCTGCTGGCGGTTCGTCCGCCACCGCCGTTGTTGTCCCCACCACTTCCGTTGGTGTTGCCTCTTCTACCGGCGCTGTTGTTGTTCCTACTGGCACTGGCTCTGTCGGCACTGGTGGCGCTGCTTCTACCACCGCTGCCATCGTCGACTCCGCTGCTGGCCGTGTCGGTGCCGCTGGCCTGGCCGTTGCCGCTGCCGTTGCCATGGCTCTGTAAATCATTACATTTATCTCAATACCCTAAAATGGCTTCGAAGGCCTTGTTGGTTATAGATATGTCGAGTTTGAAAGAGTTTTCTGCGTCTTTTTTACTTAGTAGTAATCCTAATACATGAATGTTGCTAGTTATATGAACTCTCCTTTTTTTTTTTTTTTTCACAAGTGACCAGTACCCTATATAGTGATATGAACTTATCCAGCATGGACTCAGCAAGACCCAAATAATCCTAACGCAGTACCTTTACCACCTTCAAAGAACGATGAAGCTTCATCTATCTTTAAGAACCCTTTACCGTACTTCATACCTTCCTGTCTACGCCACTCAACCCATTCCCAGCTAGGCTCATCATCTCTTTCTGGCTCGGTCTCGATGATCTGGTCTTGGGGTAGCTCTACAAGCTCCTCGTGTAGCCAACCACCAGGCCTTTCAGGCAATACTCCGGAGGCCTCGAGCAAGACGGCAGGATGGATTGTCAATCTGTCTAGCTTGAAAACATAGCGGCTGATGGCCGTGGCAAATATTCTCTTTTCCCAATTTTCGGCCGCTGCCTTTGGATTCTTTGACAGTCTAGAGCTAGAATCGATGTATTCGGCGGGGCGACCAAGACCCACAGGGACGAAGTGTGATATGATAGTAAACCATTTGCGGTCCCAGGTAAGCACTCTACTCCAGACTTCGTACTTTTGAAAGGGTGAGATTTCCCTGTGCCAAGAGCAGTGTGCCGCTCCTAGCACGACACCAACACTCCCGGTCGCGGGCTCTCGTGTTCTGGTATCTATGACGAGTTTGGTAGTAGAATTTTGCGCGAGAGCGAAAACCCCCTTTCTAAGCATATATGTCACCAATTGGCACCGACTAACGTCCATATCCGAGAAGTACGTCGAATTTGACTTGTGAAAGTTGTAATCGATTTCGGTTAGAGGTAGCCGAGACTGCGAGATGGCTGGGGCAAAGAGTGATCGAGGTGTACACAGTGGCGGAGGACGTAACCAGAAGAACTTGACGATGGGATGCCACACTCGACACTATGTATAGAAGTAATATATATATCAGTTTCAACTGCGTGCTCTTTTGTTTAATGGTATGTATAGCATGTATATGCTGCTGCCAATCTCCTTACCGTCCACATAAATGGAATGTTCTTCCAGTTTACCAGGGCAAAGGCCAGCATGGTGATGCGCGACCAGTTGCCAGGTCCTAGGAAGAAGTTCCGTGCCCATGTAGCCCAATCTATCTTCAGGGATGCATATCCAAGACTAGCCATAGCTACTGGAAATACAATTTTGACAATACGCACAACGACTACGAGGCCATTGACAGCCTGCGTCTTGTGGCCAGCGTCTTTTCTTGTCATTGTAGATTTGGTGTTATTGGTGGGGATGATATTATAAGAGTGTTGGAAAGAGCTGAGATAAGACAAAGCAATACAAAAAAAAATGGACGAACGAGCAGGTAGAATGCGCGTATGTGCATTTCCTTTCGTTTGTTTTGTATTCGACAAAGATTTGGTCGTGACTGGAATATATAATCCGGACTTCGGGACATCCCGCGATAAACCCTTATCCTTGCGTTATGATTTAGTCTCATATGATCCGCGATATGATTGGCCAATTAGCTCATTTCTACAATGTAGATTGCGCAAACGATCTTATCTTTTGCTTGCTACGTGTTAGCGATAGCGGAGTCGGATTTTATTTCCGCGTCTAGGTGGTGGAAGTGGGACTACTCCGGATAGGATCAAGGATATCCGACTGGGTAGTAACTCTAGAATAGCATACTATGATTGATCATCTTATCAAATGAAGGGATGGTTGGGAGTATAAATACTTCTTAATATGTTGCTTATAACTAATGTAAAGCGTATATCGTGATATCGCGATGGCGAGCGTGTTCCGTGGCCCCGAAAGATAAACTTGGCTATCCAAACTATCTATTGACACGTTGCCATTATAAGAACAAGGTACAACGAGGTACAGTTACAGATTGCTTGTCTATAACTAAGTAATTATATGGTGGCGTTTCCTATTATAATATAAAATCTTGAATTATATAGGATGCCTCTCAGATTGCTACGCCGACTGCCTTTACGATCATCATCTTAGCAAGTTGTGCGCTTTTTCTTGGGCCTATATGCACTGTCGTGAGCAATGCCATGTACTATGTAAGCTGTTAGAGCCAATAAAAGAACTAAGATCTCTGCCTAAATCAATACCAAGCCTTCTGCCAAGCGAATTATAATCAACCTATTCATTGCAACCTCCAGGGGCTCGGCCATTCTATTACAGCCTTGGTAAGCAAGATGTAACGGCCCATCAACATATACTATTTTATAGAGAAATTTGCGTGGCATAGAGATGTGCTATGTAGGCAAGTGTGCAGATGAAATCTACTTTGTATAATCGGCATGCGCTTAACTACGAGAATGGACCAGTGGCGACTGGCTGGCTAGCCATGCAATGTTCATGCCAATGGGATCACTGTGTTGTATTTCGTAACCGTTGGGCCAAAAGCCTGTAGCTTCGTATATATGTACAACCAGAGGTTTCCATATCATGGGCGCGAGACACACGTCGGCACACATATATTTATCTATCTTTACCATAGGTGTATGTCACTTGTAATATCTATACCACGTAACATGCAGGACATCGAATATCGTTCCCTTTGGCGTTTTTGGTACTAGATATACATATATATATATAGTGACTAACGCAGGCTTCTAGAATACGGTCTGTCATCTTACAAGCGCAGGGAAACTAAGCATATCAATATATATGGAACATAAATTCAAATCAATATACCAAAGGTTACTTACTCTGGCCTGGTAACTGAAAGATCGGGTACGAAGAAGGTTTACAGCGCTATGTTAGGCAGCATTCAACCTGCTTACGTATGTAGTATTCTTTCTTCTTACCGAGACTGTTATGCTGACTAGACTCTTTTCTTTTTGGAAATGATCTACTCTGGAAGACTCATGTCTCCGAAGATACGATCAAGACCGCATATCTTGCAACCATAAGTAATATTATGATATTCGTTCAACGCCAGTCGAAACAGTGCCAAAGCAAACGTATATATAAATCAGTAGAACCTTCAAACCAATACCCATTAAAGTATGAGAATAGACATACCATATTCACTGTCAACTTTGAACGATTCCCATTCTTTATCTGCCATGCGTGCCCCTACATTGGTATATTCCGTTTCACAGACGATAATATCCAGGAGCTTGCCTGTACGTGGTGTCAGAGATAATTCTCAAGATGAGCACGTGAATAGCAACAAAGTGGAAGAAGGTAAGGCCGATATGTCTCTACCTTGGCCTCAAATAAATTTGCACACATGTATTCTGACATGTTCAACATAGCGGCTACAACGCAATGCATCGCTCATGATCGATTCAGGAGAAGTGACGATGGTGACTCTGAGACATCGGATTGTTCGACCTCAAATCATGATCTAGGTAAGTAACATTCCCCCAATTTAGGACCGTTCAGCATTAGCTAGTAGTGCATAGTTCTCTGGTAGATTATCATTGACAACTCGTCCTTAGCTACATCAACACAAACACATGAAACTTCAGAATCATCAACATCGAGTTTGGATGCCACCGAATCGACGAAGTCTGGATCTGAACACTCAGATCTATCGTGGATTGCTGCTCCAATCTTGGTACTTGTTCTAATGCTCATGATAGTTACCTTGGAAATGCTTTACCGTAGACGACGCAGGCGTGCTCGTTTATCAAAAACTAGTGTGCAGACGATAGCACAGCCTCTGATGGAGACAGTTGATCATGCGCATGACGAGGAAGCGCATGACGGGGAAGTACATGACGAGGAAGCACATGATAACTTGAGAAGTTCAAATGATGATTCGCGTGTCATAAGCGACACAGCCGTACAGCAACGACAGCGCTAGTCATGTTAATACGAAACTTGCAGCCTGATAGCGTATTACCGATCAAGTCTGAGCTTAGTTTTTTTTATATAACAATAATTTTGATTTTGAGTCTATCTCTGCCACTATAGGGCTTCTTATGCCTGTATGCTCGTGTATTTTATGCTTTTCAGGGCCCGAGGGGAAACTCCTGCCAGTCGGTATTAGAGGCTAACCCCCCCCT